>NW_026480477.1:0-50112 GCF_026875155.1 Cherax quadricarinatus
AATAACACAGAAGACCAGTACAGTACAATAACACAGAAGACCAGTACAGTACAATAACACAGAAGACCAGTACAGTACAATAACACAGAAGACCAGTACAGTACAATAACACAGAAGACCAGTACAGTACAAAAACACAGAAGACTACACCAGTGAAGTACAGTAACACAGAAGAACAGTACAGTAAATTAACACCGAAGACCAGTACAGTACAGTAAGAAACAACACCTGTACAGTACAGTAACACAGAAAACCAGTATTGAAGAGTAAAACAGAGTAACAGTACAATACAGTAACACAGAAGGCAAGTACAGTACACTGATACAGAAGACCATTACAGTGCACAGAAGACCATTATAATTCAGTACATTAACAAGAAGACCAGTACAGTGCAGAAACACAAAAGACCAGAACAGTACAGTAACACAGAAGACCAGAACTGTACAGTAACACTGACGACCTGTACAGTACAATAACACAGGAGACCAGTATCGTACAGTAACACTGAAGACAATTACAGTACAATAACACAGAGCAGCAGTGAAGTACATTAACACAGAAGACCAGTACAGTACAATAACACACAAGACCAATACAGTACAATAACACAGATTAGCTGTACAGTATAATAAACCACAGGGCCAGTATAGTACAATAACACCGAAGGCTAATAGTACCGTAACACAGAAGACCAGTACAGTACAATAACACAGAAGACCAGAACAGTTCAATAACCCAGAAGACCAGTACAATATAATAACACAGAACACCAGTACAATACAATACAATACAAGTGTTATTGTCCTTCTCTGGGCCTGTGTTAACACACAGGCCCAGAGGAGGACAATAACACTCAAGACCTCTACAGAACAATAACACACAAGACCAGTACAGTACAATTACACAGAAGACCAATATAGTACAATAACACAAAAGACCAGTACAGCACAGTAACACACATGATCACTACTGTTCAATAAGACACAAGACCTATACCGTACAAGAACACAGAAGACCAGTACAGTACAAAAACATAGAGGACCATTACAGTAAAATAACACAGTAGACCAGAACAGTACAATAACACTGAAGAGCAGTACAGTATAATATCACTGAGGGCCAGTATAGTACAATAACACAGAAGACGAGTACAGTACAATAAAACAGAAGACCAGTACAGTACAATAACTCAAAAGACTAGTACAGAACAATAACAGACAAGACCAGAACAGTACAATAACACAAGATCAAACAGTACAATAACACACAATACAAGAACAGTACAATAACACACAATACCACTGCAGTGCAATAACACACAAGTCCAGTGCCGTACAACAACACAGAAGTTCACTACAGTATAATAATATAATAACGCATAAATCCAGTACAGTAACCCAGGAGACCAGAACAGTACAATAACATAGAAAACCAGTGCAGTACAATAACACATTAACAGTATAATAACAGTACAATAACAATTAATAGAATTTATGAAGAATTTAATAATACATTGGACAAATGATAAATTTTAAAATTCTTAATTCTTGGGTAGAATAGTTGGTGGGTTGTTTAAAGGACGTGTCTAGTTGGGCCAGTGGGCCTGCTGCAGTGTTCCCTTTCTTATGAGTCGCGCGTCAGGTGTAGTTTTGTTGTGGGATGTGATAGAGTTGTGGGCTATACCCTTTATATGCCTTCCTTTGATGCATTACTTTCATTGTTCCTTGATAATGTGAGTAGTCACGAAAGCGCTTGGAATTTCTCTATTCTTTCACAGTGGTTATTTTGCACACACACACACGCACACACACACACACACACACACACATACACACACACACACACACACACACACACACACACACACACACACTCATACACACACACACGCACACACTTTAAGCAGAGGTATGATAAAGCTCACGGCTCAGGGAGAGTGACCTAGTAGCGATCAGTGAAGAGGCGGGGCCAGGAGCTCGGACTCAACCCCCGCAACCTCAACTAGGTGAGTACAACACACACACCACACACACACACACACACACACACACACACACACACACACACATATATATATATTTTATATATATATATATATATATATATATATATATATATATATATACATATATATATATATATATATATATATATATATATTATATATATATATATATATATATATTATATATATATATATATATATATATATATATGCAAAACAACTACTGTGAAAGAGTAGTGAAATTAAATTCCAAGTGCTTTCTGACTACTTACATTGTTACATCCTTGACAGGGGGAGTAGTCACAAAAGCGTTTGGGAATTTTCAACTCTTTCACAGTGGTTTTTTTTGATATTTTAAAACCCGTTTTTTCCCGTGATCTTATCGCATATATATATATAAATAAAAATTTTATATATATATATATATATAATAATATTATATATATATAAAAATTATATATATATATATAAAATATAATATATTTTATATAAAAAATATTATATTCCGAACTTTTTCGTGATTACTCCATATAAAGGGAACTTTAAAATTAGGGGGGAAGGTATATGGGGACGAGACTGCTCCTGGGGTCCCTAACGCCTGAACTTTTTATGATGATGTAGGTAGTAGTCAAGGATCCCGTGAAAACACAGCTACTTTTTAAACCCAAAATTTTTTTTGTCAAAGTATTTTAAATTTTCCAAATTTTTATTAATTATAAATGAATCCAATTTGAATTCCAAATTCAAATCATATTTTTTAAAAAGTATTTTTTATAAAAACTGGGAATGTTTGGTGCAGTTTTTGTTATGTCAAGCTGGGGTCACTTTGTTATTGTCTTCTAGATATACTTGACTTACACAGATAAAATTTTTAAACCAACTTCACCATGGGAATTTGAAAAAAGCGATAAAATTTTATAATGATTATAAACAGAGAGGAAAAATACTTAATTTCAAAAGTTTAAAGATTTTCTTGTTTGAGCCAGATTGTGGGGAAAGATCGTCCGTGTTTCACTCTACACTCTTTCCAGGCCACACTCATTTACCAGGCCACACTAAATCTTACCCGGTCCCACTAATTTACCAGGTCCACACTACACTCTTTCCCGGGCCAAACTACTCTTCTCCTAAAAGGTCCTCACTTCACCTTAGCATGTCCATAACAACACTCTTACCAGTCCATACTACACTCTTAACCAGTCCACACTACACTCTTAACCAGGTCCACCACACTAACCAATCAAAAATTCTGCACTCTTTACCAGGTCCACACCACTAAACCTCTTACCATCCACACTACACTCTTACCAGGTCCATGCTACACTCATAACAGTCCACCCTACATTCTACCAGCCTCACAAACTCTTAACAGGTCCTTACCTTACTCTTACCGGTTGGTTTTCCACACTACACTCTTACCAGAGTCCACACTACACTCCTACCGCATGTCATACTACACTCTACAAGGTCTACACTGCACCTACCAGGTCCATACAACACTTTTACCAGGTCCACACTACACTCTTAACCAGGTTCACACTATACTCTCAACCAGGTCCCTACACAACACCTCTCAACAGGTCCACAGCTACACTCTTACCAGGTCCAGGCTACACTCTTACCAGGTCCCACACTACAACTCTTACCAGAGTCCCAAACCACACGCTTACCCATTCTATAGAAAACGTGTCTTTCCAGTCCCTTACTACACTCTTATTACCAGTCCATACTACACACTTAACCAGGTCCCACACTACACTTTATAACCAGGTCCATACGGCACTCTTTGCCAGGTCCATATTACACTCTTTCCCCAGGTCCACACTACAACTCTTACCAGGTCCCATACTACAACTCAAGCCATGTCCATACTACACTCTTACAGGTCCATACTACACAGCTTAGATCAGGTCCACAATATCTCCACTCCTTACCATGTCCCACACTTTACACTCTTACCCAGGTCCAAACTACACTCTTTACGCTGGGTCCTAACTTACACTCTACCAGGTCCATACTCCACTCCCCTTACCAGAACCACACTACACTCTTACCAGGTCCGCACAACACTCTTACTCTAACTCTTCTTACCAGGTCCCATACTACACTCTAACCAGGTCCACACTACACTCTACCAATCCATACTACACTCATAACAGGTCTACACTACCCTTGCCAGGTCCACTCTAAACACCTTTCTCCAGGTCCATACTACCACTCTTACCAGTCCATGCCACACTCTTACGCAGGTGCAGACTACAACACTTAACAGGTCTGTAAACTACACTCTACCAGGTTCCACCTCTACACTCTTACCTGTCCCATACTACACTCTTACCAGGTCCATACAACACTCTTAACAGGCTACACACACTCTTACTCAGTCCACTCTATCACCTTAACCTGGTCCATACAACACTCTATACCCAGGTCCATACTAACACTCTTATCAGGTCCACACTTCAATCTTACAAGGTTCCAAACTACACACTTTACCAGGTCAACACTACACCTCTTTAACCAGGACCCAGTCTACCACGTTTACCAGGTCCACACGAACAGACTGTTACCAGGTCCACACTACTCTTACAAGTCCTTACTACACTCTCCCCAGGTCCACAATACACTCTTACCATGTCCGTCCATCACTACACTCTTACCAGTCTTCACTAACACTTTCTACCAGGTCCATACTGCACTCTAATACCAGGTCCATACTACACTCTTACCAAGTCCACACTACACTCGACTATAACAGTCCATACGACACTCTTAACAGTCCACACTCTACACTTGTTAATCCAGGGTCCACACTACGCTCTTACCAGGTCCCATAACAACTCTCTTAAACCAGGTCCACACTACAACTCTGTACCAGGTCCACACTACTCTCATTAAGGTCCACACTACACTCCCTCGCCAGGTCCATACTTTCCTCGTACCAGTCATACTACACTCTTACCAGTACCACACAAGTACACTTTTACCCAGGTCCATACTACCATTAACCAGGTCCATATAACTACACTCCTTACCAGTTTCACACTACAAACACACTTACCAGGTCCAACAACACTCTTACCTACCATGTCTACACAACACTCTTACCAGGTCCATTCTTCAATCTTATCAGGTCCATACTATGCTCTTTCCAGGTCCACACTACACTCTTACCAGGTCCACACTACACTCTTACCAGGTCCATACTACACTCTTATCAGGTCCATACTTCGCTCTTATCAGGTCCACACTACACTCTTACCAGGTCCATACTACACTCTTATCAGGCCCATACTACGCTCCTACCATGTCCACACTACACTCTTACCAGGTCCACACTACACTCTTACCAGGTCCATACTACACTCTTATCAGGTCCATACTACGCTCTTACCAGGTCCACACCCTTAACTAGTAACTTTGCTCCCCCCATGTGTGCTCTCCTGGCCACCTTGGCTAGTGTGTCGACCATTGCTCTGTTGCTCTCATCGTATTCTTCTCTTGGCCTCCTGTGGTGGGTTGTACATTCTTGCAATTATCACCTTATGTCCCTCAGACTCGATTGTTCCTACTAAGTAGTCCCTTTCGCCCTTGCCATCCATTCCTTCCATGTTCTCAAAACCCCACTGGTTTATAATGAGCAGTGCAACTCCTCCTCCCCCTCTCCTCCCTCTGTCTTTCCTGAGGATTTGATATCCGGATGGAAAGGAAAGATTAAATCTGTACTCACCTATTTGTGGTTGCAGGGGTCGAGTCTTAGCTCCTGGCCCCGCCTCTTCACCGGTTGCTACTAGGCCCTCTCTCTCCCCGCTCCATGAGCTTTATCAAACCTCGTTTTAAAACTGTGTATGGTTCCTGCCTCCACTACGTCATTTTCTATTCTATTCCACTGCCTTACAACTCTATGACTGAAGAAATACTTCCTACTATCTCTCTGACTCATTTGTGTCTTCAACTTTCCCAAATTTTGGGCTCCTTGTTTCCCGTGTCCCCTCCCTGGAACATCCTTTTCTTTGTCCACCTTGTCTATTCCCACGCAGTATTTTTTTTATGTCGTTATCATGTCTCCCCTGACCCTCCTGTCCTCCAGTGTCTTCAGGCCGATTCCCTTAATCTTTCTTCATAGGACAAATTCCCCCTTTGCTCTGGAACTAACCTTGTCGCAAACCTTTGTACTTTCTCTAGTTTCTTGACGTGCTTTATCAAGTGCGGGTTCCAAACAGGTGCTGCATACTCCAGTATGGGCCTGACATACACGGTGTACAGTGTCCCTTTAATGATTCCTTACTAAGGTATCGGAATGCTGTTCTCAGGTTTGCCAGGCGCCCATATGCTGCAGCAGTTATCTGATTGATGTGTGCTTCCGGAGACATGCTCGGTGTTATACTCACCCCAAGATCTTTCTCCTTTAGTGAGGTTTGCAGTCTTTGGCCACCTAGCCTATACTCTGTCTGTGGTCTTCTGTGCCCTTCCCCTATCTTCATGACTTTTTCATTTGGCAGGATTAAATTCGAGAAGCCATTTTGCTGGACCAGGTGTCCAGTCGCCAGGTCTCTTTGAAGTCCTGCCTGTCCTCATCAGATTTAATTCTCCTCATTAACTTCACATCTCTGCAAACAGGGGCCCTTCTGAGTCTAACCCCTTCCATCATGTCGTTCACATATACCAAAAATAGCAAATGGTTGTTAGGACCGACCCCTGTGGGACCCCGCTCGTCACAGGGGCCCACTGTGATACATCATTACGAACCATGACTCGTTGTTGCCTCCCTGTCAGGGATTCTCTGATCCATTGCAGTGCCCTTCCTGTTATATGCGCCTGATTGCTCTAGCTTCTGCACTAATCTCTTGTGAGGAACTGTATCAAAGGCCTTCTTGCAGTCCAAGAAGATTGCAATCAACCCACCCCCTCTCTTCGTGTCTTACTTCTGTTATTTTATCATAAAACTCCAGAAGGTTTGTGACACAAGATTTGCCTTCCGTGAATCCGTGCTGGTTGGCATTTATACACTTGTTCCGTTCCAGGTGCTCCACCACTCTCCTCCTGATAATCTTCTCCATAAGTTTGCATACTATACACGTCAATGACACAGGTCTATAGTTTAGTGCCTCTTTTCTGTCTCCTTTTTTAAAAATGGGAACTACATTTGCCGTCTTCCATACCTCAGGTAGTTGCCTAGTTTCCAGGGACGTGTTGAAGATTGTGGTAAGTGGCACGCACAACATATCTGCTCCCTCTCTAAGGACCAGGGGAGATGTTGTCCGGTCCCATTGCCTTTGAGGTATCGATGTCCCTTAGCAGTTTCTTCACCTCCTCCTCATCTGTATGTATGTCGTCCAACACTTGTTGGTGTATTCCTTGCTGGTGTCCCATCTGGTCTGTCCCCCAGAGTCCTTCCTGTCTCTACTGTAAATACTTTCCTTAAATCTTGTGTTGAGCTCCTCACATACCTCTTGATCGTTTCTTGTGAGTTCTCCACCTTCTTTCCTCAGCCTTATCACCTGGTCCTTGACTGTTGTCTTCCTCCTAATGTGGCTATACAGCAGTTTCGGGTCAGATTTGACTTTCGATGCTATGTCGTTTCATACTGTCGCTGGGCCTCCCTCCTTTAAATCTGTGCATACTCGTTTCTGGCTCTTCTACTAATCTCCTTGTTTTCCTGGGTCCTATGCCTCCTGTACCTTTTCCATTCTCTGTTGCACTTAGTTTTTGCCTCCCTACACCTTCGGGTAAACCAAGGACTCGTTTTGGTCTTCCTATTATTTCTGTTTCCCTTGGGAACAAAACTTTCCTCTGCCTCTTGCCACTTTGTTGCCACTTTTTCCCCATCATCTCGTTTACTGATTTTCCTACCATTTCTCAGTCCCACTGAACCTCCTGCAGGAAGTTTCTCATACCTGTGTAGTCCCCCCTTTTATAGTTTGGCCTGTCCCCTTCAGTTCCTGTTACCTTCTCCACTTGTAACTCTACTATATAGTCAAAACTCAGAACCACGTGATCGCTAGCTCCAAGGGGCCTCTCGTAAGTGATGTCCTCAATGTCTGAACTGCTCAGGGTGAACACAAGATCCAGTCTTGCTGGTTCATCCTCCCCTCTCTCTCTGATTGTGTCCCTGACATGTTGATGCATGAGGTTTTCAAGTACCACATCCATCATCTTGGCTCTCCATGTTTCGGGGCCCCCATGTGGCTCCAGGTTTTCCCAGTCGATCTCCCTGTGGTTGAAATCGCCCATTACCAGTAACTTTGCTCTGCTCGAGTGAGCTCTTCTTGCCACCTCAGCCAGTGTGTCCACCATCACCCTGTTGTTTTCTTCGTACTCCTCTTTTGGCCTCCTGCAGTTCTGTGGTGGGTTATACATCACTCCAATGACTACTTTATGTTCTCCGGACTGAATTGAACCTACAATGTAGTCTCTTTCTCCAATCATGTCCATGCCTTCCATTTCCTCAAATCCCCATCGGTGTTTTATGAGCAGTGCAACCCCTCCTCCCCCTCTACTCCTTCTATCTTTCCTCAGGATCTGATATCCTGTTGGGAAGATTGTGTCGTTATTGTCTCAGTGATTTTTGTTTCGTACGCTATATTCGGGGATTTTTCACTGTTTTCTTTCGTTTTCACCCCATTTTATTCGTTATCCACCCGGGTTTGTGTACCAAACCTTCGTTTCTTTCTATCTTTGTGGTCAGCAAGAAATGGGGTTGGGGGGGAGGAGAGCCTGGTGGGGGCCTATATGGGGCTGTGGTGGGGGGGGTTTTTTTTGTGGGGGTGGATCAAAAATCCCAAAAGGGGACACTGTTGGGGTGATTTTTTGTGATTGGGGGTTGGGGGCAGGGGGAACGGGGTGGTTGTAGAAAGGGTTTGCTCATTTTCGTTGGGAATGTCGCGGTTGGATCTTTTGGGGGGAGAGTCTGTGGGTGTTTTTTGCCCTTCCCCTGTTCTGGTCCGCTCATTTCGCATTGTTTCCCGTTCCTCCTTGCGTCTCTGTACCCTCTTTTTCAGTGTAGCCTTTCTTCTTTGTTCTGTCGGGTCGGGGTAACCTCGGGACCCCTTTTTTGTCCCCAGTCTTGCTTCTCTTGCAGAATCCTGGTTCGAACTGATTCTTCCTTAAAAATTACTCGACAGGGCCGTATCCTTCCACTCCAAACCACCCAATTCTCGAAAATTTGACCGGGGCATATTGCCCCCCCTATTGTTTTCATGATGCCTTCAACATTTTTTCCCTCCTTTTTTTATTTCTTCAAAGTTGTCCCCCTTGGAATCTTGACCCCCGTACACAAAAACTTACCTCGCCCTTTCCTCCTCCCACGATCTCCATCTGTTTCCTCTGAGGCATTTTTTTTCCTTCCATTGACTTTTTTTTTGCCTTCGTCCCTGTCAATCTGAAACTTCTATTCTCAGTGAACTGTCTTTCCTCCCAGCTGCCCCTTGCACTCAGTTGGCTGTTAAAATCCTGCATATAGCATCCCTTCTTTGTTTTTCGACCTGTCGTTTGATCTTGTGGCTCGTCGTCTTTTCCCTGGCCCCACGTGTGTGTTGTGTTTTTGTGTGTGTGTGTGTGTGTGTTGTGTTTTGTTGTGGTGGTTGTGTGTGTGTGTTTTGGGGTTTTTGGTGTGTGGCGCGTGTGCGTTTTGGGGTGGTTGTGTGCTGTGCGTGTTATGTGTGTTGTGTGTGTGTTGATGTTGTGAGGTGTGTGTGTGTGTGTGCGTGGGGGTTTTTTGGGGTTTGCGTGTGCGTGTGTGTGTGTTGCGTGTGCGTGGTGTGTGTATGTGGTGGAAACCACCATTGTATCACTTATTTGTGGTTGCAGGGTCAGTCACAGCTCCTGGCCCCGCCTCTTCGCTGATTGCTACAGGTCCTCTCTCCCCCCCAAATGACTCTATCATACCTCCCCCTTAAAACTAGTTGGTTCCCCCCCACTACGTCCTTTCTGGGCATCCCGGCCTGACTACTCATGACTGAAGAAAACCCAACATCCCTTTGAGTTTCAACTTCCCAATTTGTGCCTTTTGTGTCTTGTCCCTTCTCTGGAACCCCCTCTTTGTCCACCTGTCAATTCCGACAGAAATTTATATTCTTATCATTCTCCCCTGACCCCCTGCCCCAGTGCGTCAGGCCGATTTCCCTCAACCTTTCTTCGTAGGAAAATCCCCGTAGCTCTGGACATTTTGTTGAAAACCTTTGCACTTTCTTAATTTTTAACGTGCTTGCAAGGGTGGTTTCCCAAAGGGTGCGCATACCCCATTGGGGGCCTGACGTAAATGGTATACAGAGTTTTAAACAATCTTACTGGGGAATCGGAACGCTACCGTGGGTTTGCCGGGCGCCCGTATGCTGCACAGTTACTGTTGATGTGCCCTCGGAGATTGCTGGGTTTATGCTCACCCCCAAAATTTTTTTCCCTTGAGTGGGGTTTGCAGCCCTTTGGCCACTAAACATTTTGTGTCGGGGTCTTTTTTGCCCTTCCCCATCTTCATGACTTTTGCTTTTGGCAGGGTAAATTAAAGGAGCCAGTTGCTGCCCCGCTTGTAGCCTGTCCAGGTCTCTTTGTAGCCCCTCCCCTGACCCTCGCCGATTTGATCTTCTCATTAACTTCGCATCATCGCAAAAAAGACACTTCCGAGTCAACCCTTCCGTTATGCCCGTTCACAAGCACGGGTCCTAGGACTGCCCCCTGGGAACCCCGTTTGTCACATGTCCCCACTCGGGCACCTCGTCGCGTACCAGACTCGTTTTGCCCCCCCTGCAGAAACTCTGATCCATTGCATGCCTTTCCTGTTATGTGTGCCTATCCTCTAGCTTTTGCATAACCCTTTAGGAACTGTGCCCCGAAGGCCTTTTTTCAGTCCAAAAAAGCAGTCACCACCCCTCCTCTCTTTCTTATTTCGCACCTTTCATAAAACTCAAACGTTTTTTGACACAGGATTTCCTTCCCTGAAACCGTGCTGGTTGTCAATTTAACTTGTTTCTTTCCAGTGCCCCCACCTCCTCCTGATGATCTCTCCAACCTTCATACTATACATTTTTTAGTGAACAGGTCTTTTTTTAGTGCCTCATGTCTGTCCCCCTTTTTTTAAAAAAAGGGACACTTTGCCATTTCCATACCTGGGGGAGTTGCCCATTTCAAATGAGTTTTGAAGACTTTTTAATGGCTCACACAAATCTCCTTTCCCCCCCTTTAAGGACCCATAGAGATTTGCTGGGCCCACCCCCTTTGAGGTTCAAAATTTCCCTAGCACTTCTCACCTCCTCCTTGGTTTTAAAGTACCTCACCGCACTTGCTGGGTACCCCCTGTTCTGATTTCCTGGGGTCCTACTGCTTTCCACTGTAAATCCCTTTAAAACTTGTGTTGAGCTCCTGACATACCCTTTGTCGTTTTTAGAAACCCCCTCACCCTTTCCTATCTTAAACCTGGGCCTTTACTTTGTTTTTTCCTCCTGATGTGGCGACAACAGCTTCGGGTCAGTCTTTACTTTATGCTATGTTATTTTTATAGTCTCTGACTCCCCCTTTTTACTGTGCATATTCGTTTTTTGGCTTTCGGCGATTTCTTTTTTTTCCGAGTTCTCGTCCCTTTTGTACCTTTCCTTCTCTAGTACACCTAGTTTTTGCCCCCTACACCTTTGGGGGAAAACCAAAAACTCGTTCTTTTTTTCCCATTATTTTTGTTTCCCTTTGGAAAAACCTCTCCTCTGCCCCCTTCATTTTGTTGCACATATCCATCTTTTTTGTACTGGTTTTCCCCTGTTTTCCCTTCCTCCCACGAAAGCTTTAAGGAATTCCTCATGCCTGATATTTCCCCCTTTTTGTAGTTTGGTTTTTCCCAGCCCATTCCCTTACTCTCTCCCCCTTGGGGCTCAACTATGTATCGAAGCACAGAACCACATGATCCTAGCTCCCAAGGGGCCCTTTCATACAATACCCCGATGCCAACTACTCATGGTTAATACAAGGGCTAACATGTTGATGCAGGGTTTTCCATACCACATCCTTTACTTGGGTCTCCAGTTTCGGGACCCCCATGGGGCTCCGTTTTTCCCCGCCATCCCTTTTGATTAAATCACCCATAACAGAACTTTGCTCCCCCCCTTTGCTCCCTGGCCACCTCGGGATTTTGATCTTGCTCTTTGCTCTCATCGTATTCTTCCTGGGCCCCCTGCATTCTTGGGGGGTTGACATTACGCAATTACCCTTAGTCCCCAGACTGGATTCTCCTACTAAAGTCCCTTTCGCCCCTGCCATCCATTCCCTTTCCAATTTTTTCAAAACCCCACTGGTTTTTTTGAGGGGAGTGAAATCCTCCCCCCCCTCCATCCCCGTCTTTGCTGAAGTTTATATCCGGATGGAAAAATTGAATCTGTTATTTTTCGGTGAGTTTTGTTTTTGTGATGCATTATGTTTGGGGGGCTCTTTGATTCTTTCGTGCCCTCCCTCATACTTGTTTGTTATTCATCTGATTTTTATACCACACCTTCAACTTCTTTTTTTAAAACTGTGGTCTGGGAAAATATATTGGGGGTTGGGGGGTGGGGGACCTGGGAAAAGGGAAATAGGGTTTTTTGCTGGGGGGGAAGTTTAATTAGTGGGGGGGGGCATTGGGGGGGCATGGGTGTTTTGATTTTGAGTTTTGGTTCACTGGGGGGTTTCCTGGTTGGGAGGCTTTTAAAAAAAGTTGTGAGGGGGGGCTGTTTGATCTTTTTCCGGTCTGGGGCTCCTGTCTGCCCTTTTCCACCCCCTCTTCCTCCTTTCGCCCTTTGTACCTCTGGGTGGGTTGGTTTTTGTGTTGGGGTTTTGGGTGTGTGTGTGTGTCGTGTGTATGTGGTTGTGTGTTGGGGTTGGGTGTAATGTGTGTGTTGGGGTGTGTGTGTTGGGGTTGTGTTGTTGTGGTGTGTGTATGTGGGTTTTGTTTTGTGTGTGTGTATGGTGTGTGGTTGTGGGTGTGGGGTGTGGGGTGTGTGTGTGCTGGTGGTGTTAGTTGCGTGTGTGGGCCTTTTTTATAGAACCAAGGGATGGCGGGGGAGTTTGTGGAAAATTTACTGCCTTGCAGGGGAGAGAGAGATACAGAAAAAGAGATGGGAAATAAAGAGAGAGGGGGGCAGGGGAAAGGGGGAGTGAGATGATAGTCGAGGGGGCACATCTCCTCAGGGGCCCGATCTGTCGCTCAAAACGATGATACCACAGAAGGGAAAAATGAAATTTGACCCCGGGGGGTGGCAGGAAAATCTTTCCCGCCATATAAATTCTTATTGCAATTTGTTTTGATAATGGTTGGTAAATTTGGGTAAAGTTGGGTTTTTTTTTTTTGTTAAGTTTTTCGAATGAGTATAAAAATGGTTTTTTTCTCAGTGTGTTATAGTTTTCGTTTTTAATGATTACGGTAATAAAGTATAATTTTGGTGACTTTGGGAAAAAGTTGACTGTTGTGAAAAGTTTTTAGTTGAGGGCCGGGGGAACCTGTCCAAGGAAAGGGGATGTAGTCTTGACTGGAAACTGAATAGGGGGCAAGGGCTTCGATGGGATTGAATTTTTTGGAAAAGTATTTTTTCAAAAAAAAAATTTCGTTATAGTGTATTCTTTAATTACTTACCAATTTACATAGCGGGAATGACCATTAACTGTCACTTGTGTGGTGAAAGTTTAACAATTTCCGTTATTTCTACCATGTCATCATTTTTGAATTGGGGCCAGAAAGTAGCTTAAAATTTCCTTTTTCATGGACATTAAAAAATACCTCTAAAAATGTACGGACCAGGAACTGTACCTAATACCACTAAGCGGTCAGGTTATGCATGAACCACGAAACCGTACTGACATGATTGCAAACAAACCATACCACGGGCGGGGTTAGAATCCGCGATCAGTCATAAAACTAAGTCATCGGTCTGGAGTTTGTAAGACTCTTTGATCGCGGGTTCTAACCCCGTCTGTGGTATGGTTTGTTTATGCCTGAACTTTTGGTAGAATTGAAATGACTGTAGCATTTGTTACTCCTTGGGAAAGCCCCAGGAGCTGTAGCACGTCATAACGGGTCTGGCGTTGTAGCACTTGTTACCCATGTGATGAATGGTTTTGAAAACCGACAAGTTGAAGAATTGAGACACTTATGCAACATAGGGGAATCTTTATTGAAGAAACGTTTTGCCATACAGTGCCTTCATCAGTCCAATACAAAGCAGGTATAAGGAGAGGAGGAGTTTGAGGTAATCAGTCCCTCAGTCTGGAGTCGATGTGTTCAGTCCATCAATCTTTCCACGAGATTGACGGACTGTTTCATAAGTGTCTCAGTTCTTCAACTTGTTATCCAGTCGGCCACAAGAATCCCATAACCAGGATAATTATTTTAGCAACGAGCGCAGCTGTATATCGCCTGGATGATCATGTTGCTTGCTAACATTATTATTACATAAAGTATTACACGATAGTGTGAAATAACCTGTTGCAACTTACAATGATGAGGGGGGTCGGTGGTACACCTAAAATGTGGGGGATGGATGGGTGTTATGAAGGGGAGATTAGTACATATGAAAGTACTGAAGCCAGTAAGGGAGGTGTGGGGTAAGATAAGATAAGATAAGTTCTTGATCTAGGTTTTGAACTCCGGAGGGTAGCACCACGGTAACCAGAAAGTCAGTGCGTCATCGAGGGACTGGTCTAAGGTTAGTCCATGGGGTCTTAATCTTGCCCCAGGATGCGACCACCTAGTCGGAGCTAACACAGGTAGCGTATTGCTGGGAGGGAGTCAGGGAACAATAGTGTTAGGAAAGTGTGAATTGTTATCCACCGCCGGAATCGAACCGGGCCCCCGTGTGTGAAGCGGGGCTTAGCTCAGGAACAACCGGGCCCATGATGGTCTTTGATCCAAGGTTTTGGAGAATAGGTTGGTAATTGGAGGTCGAGGAGGAGTTGAAGGGGATGGATAAGGGGTAGGTGAGGGGGAAGACATTAGACTGAGAGGGTAGGGGAGGCGAAAGGTGAGGGGGAGATGGGGAGGGAGGTTTGGGGAAAAATAATTTCTTGGGAAAAATATGTTGAATCCCAGACACAGTATTCAGGGGCCAGGAGCTAGAGGGCTGCTGCTCAGGAAAAACTCGTAGGGATCATAGCTGAGAGAGAGAGAGAGAGAGAGAGCCCAAAATTATCGAAAAAATGGAATTTTACAAAAAAATCGGGGAAAACTTGATCCTAAAATTTCATCTGTTGATAAACGAGATAGAAGGATCCTTCATAGTGTGAAAATCCATATTCTTCTTAACGTGAAAAGGCCCCCAAAATTCTCCAAACATAAGTATACTTCTGGTGTATGTAGAGGTGAACAAGTCAGAATGATCACCTTCTGCCGGAAAGGAATTTTGGTAGTGACACTAAGGTGTGACTTTTTTTCATCTCCGACAGGAGGGTGGCTGTACGACGAGTCTCAGTATCGTATGACTTTTTAGGGAAAGGCACACTGAGGTATGAATTTTTGAAGGTATTCCAAAATTGAGGGCGGCAGAGTGGGGTAGAGACGTTGTTCCTGAGCGAGGTCTCCGGAGCGTCGTGAATGGAAGCATTTATCGTATCTCTTAGAGAAGAGATATGACAAAGCTCATGGAGCAGGGAGAGAGTGAACCTAGTAACTACTAGGACTGTGGAGTGCTGGGATACCTTTCCTGGGATCACTGAGGCACATGGGACTGGGATTGTGGACTACAGGGTTACTTTCCTGGGATCACTAAGGCACATGGGACTGGGATTGTGGATTACTGGGATACCTTCCCGGGATATCTTCCTGGGATACCTTCCTGGGATACTTTCCAGGGATACCTTCCAGGGATACATTCCTGGGATACCTTCCAGGGATACCTTCCTGGGATACCTTCCAGGGATACCTTCCTGGGATACCTTCCCTGGGATACCTTCCAGGGATACCTTACAGGGATACCTTCCTGGGATACCTTCCTGGGATACCTTCTTGGAATGCCTTCCAGGGATACCTTCCTGGGATACCTTCCAGAAATACCTTCCTGGGATACCTTCCTGTGATGCCTTCCTGGGATACTTCCAGGGATACCTTCCTGGGATACCTTCCTGGGATACTTTCGTGGGATATCTTCCTGGGATACCTTTCTGGGATGATTTCCTGGGATACTTTCCAAGGATACCTTCCTGGGAAACCTTCCTGGGATACCTTCCAGGGATACCTTCCTGGTGTGATGTAGTTCAGCTGGGCTTGTGAGGTCTCTGGGGAGACCTAATTTAACCAATTATATGGTCACCTTGCCTTGGCAAATGTCTGTCAGAGACATGCCTTTTCGGCTTATGTATCAGCTCCTTTGTTCGTCACTGGCGTCAGATCCAGGCATCAGGTCGTACACGTGGTTGTGGAGGGTGCCTGGACCACCATATAAGCCCAATGAACAGCTGAGCAGAGGAGATTCGTGCGGAGCTCTGGCCTTGGTGCAGAGCTCAGCAGAGAGACTTTCCAGCGGAGCTGCTGCTGGGGTGCAGGGCTCGGGAGAAGGCTGCTGAAGTCTCTGGAGGAGACTGTTGGAGGCATTGGGCAGAGTACTGGCTTGGCGCAGTACTCGTGCTGTGTACTGTGGCTTAGTTCCTGTAATGAACTGTCCTCTGAACCATATTGTAAGTTATATTCATTTTCGCCAAGTTGATTGTATTCCCTGTCTCACTGCTTATGTGTACCATCCCATTTACCTAAACCACAATGATGTACTCCTGTTCCCAAATATATTATTGTACAAGGACTTAATAATAAACTGTGTTTGAGTAGAAAAGTAACATTTGCTGTCCCCGTTATTTACTCATTTATTTTTATTTCAAGTAGTGAGAGGGTGAGTAGTGTGGTGAGTAGAGTAGTGAGAGGTGAAGTTGTAGTCACCAGTGACCTCACATTACCTACCTACGTCGCGCATCACTCGACTCACCTCTCCTGCCTATCCCCTGCCTACTCCCTCCGTTTACTCACATATTCTCCAATTAATAATTACGTTCCATTACCCCCCTACATGACATGGTGTCTAAGCGGTGGTGGTTCTTTTTATTTTTATAGTAGGAACCAGTCCCATGTGCCTTATTTTTGACTGCTCGGTTATACTTATGTTATGCTACCATTTGCTACCATTTTTTTCTTTTGTGTGAAGCTAAAGTAAATATCTATGTGATATTATAATCTCAGTGACCTTAAATGACCTTTTTTTGACGGTGAGTCTGAGTAATTGTTTGGGTGTATTATTATTATAATCAAAAAGAAGCGCTAAGCCACAAGGGCTATAAAGCGCTGCAGGGCAGGAAGGAAGCGAGGGTATCAGGTGGCAAAAGGGAGATGGATGAGTAATAGGTTACGGAGAACAGCGGGGCAGTGGATGGTGAAAGGGTAGAGGGCAGCAAGGGACTGAGCTAGAAAGGGCTGAGGGGAGTGCGATAGGTATCATCATCAGAGTTTGTGGAGTAAATCAGTCGTTGTCAAGAAGTCAATGAGAGAGTCAGGATTAAAGGTGGGTCCATCAGCAAGAAGGGAAGGTAAAGAGAGAGTAGTAGAACGAAGACGACGATGGAGGTAAATTCTGCGTGCTCGTTGATAGAGAGGGCAGTCTAACAGAATGTGGATAATCGATACGGGAACTTGACACTGCTCACAGAGAGGAACAGGGTGCCTCTCCATGAGATACCCGTGAGTAAGACGAGTGTGGCCAATGCGAAGGCGAGAGAGAGTGGTCTCCCAACCACGGCACTGATGACAAGAAGACGGCCAGTAACCTATGCTCGGTTTAATAGAATGAAGTTTATTACCAAGCAGAGTTGACCAACGTTGTTGGCAACGGGTGTGAAGGTAGGTAGCTATTACAGCAAAATAGTCCAGAAATGGAACACCTCTGTATGAAATTGGTAGGTCATGTACTGCTGACCGTGCAGCAGTGTCTGCCTGTTCATTTTCCTGTACGTTGACATGACCAGGGACCCAACAAAAAACAATATCTTCATGCTTGGTAGAGATACGGCATAGCCAAAGTTGGATAGGGAGAACTAGGGGGTCAGATGTATCAAATTTTCGTATAGCCTGTAGAGCACTAAGAGAGTCTGAGACTACCACAAATGATGACACAGGCATAGATGCGATACATATAAGTGCTGCAAGAATGGCATACAATTCAGCAGTAAAAATGCTAGCCGAAGATAGCAAATACCCCCGCACGATGCTGTCCGGAAACACTGCTGTGAATCCAACGCTGTCTGAAGACTTAAAGCCATCTGTGTACACAGCGATGGCATGAGAATGAGAGTGGAAGTGATCAAGAAAAAGAGAGCGGGAAGCCACTGTAGGCAGTTGAGCTTTCGAGCAAGGGAGTGAGAAAGAACAGACCCGAACAGCTGGAACTTCCCAGGGGGGTAGGGAAAAATGAGATGCTACATGAACATATAAAGGTGGTAACTGATGGGAAGACAAGAGCGAATGTAGGCGAAGAGAAAAGGGACGGAGTAAACAGGATTGCAGAGATCGTGAGAGCGTACATAGTAGCGAAGGCAATGGGCATCACAGTGATCAGACAAGGATGGAACATTCGCTTCTGCATAGAGGCTCTCAACAGGGGAAGAGCGAAAAGCACCAAGGCATAAGCGTAATCCTTGGTGATGGATGGGGTTAAGGCTAGAGAGAGTAGCAGGAGATGCCGCTGAATAGATCTGGTCACCATAATCAAGTTTCGATAAAATGAGGGTTGAATGTAATCGAAGCAGAGTACGACGATCAGCTCCCTAGGAAAAATGAGCAAGGGTTTTAAGAAGGTTCAGCCGGCTGTGAAAAGTTGCCTTCAGAGAGGTAATGTGAGGTTTCCAGGATAACCTACGGTCAAAGAGAAGGCCTAGAAACCTGACTGTATTACGTTCGGGGGTACGGGAGCCATAGAGATAGAAAGGATGATTGGAGATAACAGAGCGTCTAGTGGAAGTAATTTGGTGAGTTTTGGTACTGGAAAATTTAAACCCATGCGTGGTGGCCCAAGTGGAAACACGGTCGACCGCATGCTGGAGAGAAACTGTAATGAGATGACAGTCAGCGCCTGCACAAGCAATAACGAAGTCATCAACATAGAGTGATGACCAAATATTGGGTGGAAGAACAGGCCAAATCATTTATAGCAAGGAGAAAAAGTGTTGTGCTCAGAACACATCCCTGAGGGACACCTTCAGCTTGGACGAAGTCCGGGGAAAGCACATTATTGACTCAAACACGGAAATGTCTGTCAGTTAAAAAGTTCTTAAGAAAGGATGGTAGATTGCCTCGGAGGCCTAAGGAGTGGGCCTGGGCCAAAATATTATACCTCCAAGTTGTGTCATATGCCTTCTTAAGGTCAAAAAATATGGCAATAACTGAGTGATTATTCGCAAAGGCATTACGAACATACGTATCCAAGCGTAGTAAGGGGTCTATGGTACAACGACCCTTACGAAAGCCATATTGACTAGCGGAGAGACTGTTGTGTGTCTCTAAATACCACATTAAACGTCGATTTACCAGACGTTTCATCACTTTGCAAACTGCACTAGTAAGAGCGATGGGACGATAGTGGGAGGTATCATGTCCTGTAATACCTGGCTTGCGGAAAGGGAGAACAATGGCAGATTTCCACAGCTGGGGAAGAACTCCTTGTGCCCAAATAAGATGGAAGAGGTGTAAGAGGACTACAAGGGCTGACTGATGTAAATGTTGTAACATACTAATATGAATGTCGTCAGGCCCAGCTGCCGATGATCGGCAAGCTGAGAGCGTTGCCTCCAGTTCTTGAAGTGTAAAAGGCACATTATACTGTTCTTCTCTGAGAGAAGAAAAGTCCAAGGGTACTAACTCTCTGGCAGACTTTGAGGAAAGAAACGAGGGGCATAGATGGAGCCCTCGGGAAATACGGACCAGATGTGTGCCAAGTTCAATGGCAACGTCGAGAGGGTTTGCTACATCAACACCAGCGACCCGTAGAACAGAAGCCGGGTCAGGAAAGTATTTACCACTCAATTTCCTCGCTTTTTTCCATACTGCACTCATAGAGGAAGCAGAGGTGATGGTGGAAACATAGTCTCGCCAACAAGTGCGTTTAGCGTCACGGATGACACGGCGAGTGATCGCACACTTCTGCTTAAAATCAAGAAGTCTCTCATCGGTTCTATTGTACCAGTACCTGCCCCATTCAGCGCGTTTCAAACGTACTGTACGAGCACAAGCAGGGGACCACCAAGGCACGCACTTCTGAGAATGCCTGCCTGAGGTTTGGGGTATAGAATGAGAAGCTGTGGTATAAACTGACGTCTAGAAGAGGTGTAGTAGCTCATCAATGGAGGATGAAGAAGGAACCTCACTAAAAGCAGTGAGTTGCGAGTGAAGGTCCCAATTTGCCCGATCAAATTGCCAGCGAGGGCTACGGAAAGGTGGTGAATAGGAAGGAGAAGTAAGAATGATTGGAAAATGATCGCTGTCATGTAAGTCCGGTAGAACAGACCAGGTGAAGTCTAGTGCAGTGGAGGAAGAGCAGACTGATAGATCGAGGCAAGAGAGAGTATGAGTACGAGGATCAAAATGGGTGGGAGTACCCGTATTTAAAACATGGAGGGGGTGAGAGGCGAGAAAAGCCTCCAACTGGATGCCACGTGAGTCACAGTGAGACCCCCCCAGAGGAAATGGTGGGCGTTAAAATCACCAAGTAACAGAAGTGGTGGTGGTAAGGATGAAACTAGAAAGGCAAAATCTGGGATAGAAAATGCTCAAGAAGGAGAGAGATATAAAGAACATATTGTAAATCACTTATTCAAGTGGATACGGGCTGCAGTGTAATGCAGCGAGGTATGGACAAATAGTTGACAGTACGGAATATCATTGCGTAGAAGAAGGGCACTTTCATTAAAGGTCCCATCTGAGAAAGGATCCGAAGAATACAATAAATTATAGCCTGAGATAGGTTGGAAAACAGCTGAGTGTAATTTTGGTTCTTGTAAGCAAGCACCAACAGGGGAAACCTGGAAAGCAACATCTGAAGCTCACCCCGATTGCCCCTGAGGCCACGGATATTCCACTGTAAATAGGCCATGATTGACAATGAAGAAAATACCAGGAATCCGTAGGGAAGGGCACCTATGGACTAGAGGGGTTAGAAAAGTCAACGTGTGGTGGCATTGGAAGACGTTCAAGCAGTGAAGAAACGGAGCATTGCGAGGAATGGAGTTGTGGAGATGGAGGAGAGGGAAGAGAAGGAACAGGAGGTAGGTCAGTGTCCATTGAAGGTTTAGTCTCTGCAATATATTCTGAAATGGCTTCAAGTGTTTCTGAATTCAAAGATGTATGGAAGACAATATTGGAGGTAGAAGGAGGAGGGTGAGTAAAGATTGGGACAGTAATGGACTGTACCAAAGTAGGGGGGGACGAAAGAGTGTAGGGGACTGGAGAAGAAGTGTGGGAGGGGACAGAAGAGGCAGAAACCTGGGAGGTGGCAGAAGAGGGAGAAACTTGGGAGGGGACGGGGGTGGAAGGCATAGTACGAGGAGGAGGCTGAACCTCCACACTTGTAATACAGCCAGAGAGAGGGGAAGAACTAGGCACACAGACTGGAAAGGTAAAGTGCGGAGGTGGAAGAAGGGAAGGAAGGGGCAAAGAAGATTTGAGCACTGGGGATTTTTTGGACTTCTGAGAAGTAGAGGGGCGATTGGTATAAGGTGTCGTACAGGGTCTTGTCGATTCCGGGGCTTGTGAGGAAGGACGCGAAGATGTGAGAACAGACTGAGTTGTAGTCGGGACGTCAGAGCCAAGGACAGCAAAAGGATTAGATGCCGGAGTGGCTATGGGAGGGGTAACAACAGAGGAGGCTGCAGAAGATGGGACCCCAAAAGTAGGGGGACGTTTTGAAACACGAGAATAAGAAACACGGGGTGTCTCCCTTGGAAGGCGGAGATGTGTAACTGGCCATAGCATACGGGAGCCTTCTGCCTTTTGAGGTCGAGCAATGGATTTCACGCTAATTCAAGTAAAACCTGGCACGGCGGGCGTACGAGGGTGAGCCTCATTACATTTAAGGCAAGATGGAGGTTGACTGCAAGATGTATTAGAATGGTCGTCGGCACCACAGACTGTGCAATATTTAACTGGGTGACCAAAACGCCAGCAATTTCTACACTGTTGCAGCGTAGGGATCCCACCTTCTGAACTTGTACTGATCGTCCCGCGACATAAAAGAGGACGGGAGTCCGGCTGTCGAAAGTTAATCGGCCACCTTGCAATGGGCTAACGTCTCCGCCTGCGGGCAGGAAGGAAATAAAGTGTCTACTTTGAGGATTGGGAGATCTTGGAGTTACAGCTGTTCAAAAATGTCATTGCCACATGACTGGAAATTCTGTTGGACTATGGCTACGGGCAGAATGGACGTAACACTACACGAATTGAGAAAAAGATTTTTTCAATAGTGAAAGGGAGAGTAACCGATATGCAAAAGGAGAGGAAAGATCATGAGCTTGGGTAGCATTACTGGACGTGGACGAGCATGTACCGCTGAGAGCATGAAATGAAATATTCATACCAACATGGCACAAGAGCGTTTTGCCAATACTATGGTCAGAAAGATAAGCAGAAGTCGGTCTCAAAGTAAAGAATTTAGCCCATTGTGTGGTCCGAAACTGAGCGTGGAGAGGAAGTGATGAACGTGTCTGTCTTTTCCCGTGTAGAATGGGAAGGTAACGAAGGAACATCATCAGGAGATTGTTGTTGGTGTTTAAGAGTAGGGCCGAAGTTGGTCTGTCGTGAAACTGGCTGGCGATTCGAAAATTGCCGTACCGTAGAGGGAGAGGCCAGAAGCCTAGTCAAAGGAGAGCGGAGGTCAGATAAATCGAAGGAGTCAAGAGCCTCTCACCATCATCAAGGGCCTACCTTGAGGGATTTATGTTGGGGATCAAGAAGCCCTCACCCCATCAAGGAACTACCTTGAGGGGCAGATATGTTGAGTATCAAGAGCCTCTCACCAACATCAAGGAACCTACCTTGAGGGGAGATATGTTGAGGATCAAGAGCCCCTCACCAACATCAAGGAATCTACCTTGAGAAGAGATATGTTGAGAATCAAGAGCCCCTCACCAACATCAAGGAACCTACCTTGAGGGGAGATATGTTGAGGATCAAAAGCCTCTCACCAACATCAAGGAACCTACCTTGAGGGGAGATATGTTGAGGTTCAAGAGCCTATCACCAACATCAAGGAACCTACCTTGAGGGGAGATATGTTGAGGATCAAGAGCCTCTCACCAACATCAAGGAACCTATCTTGAGGGGAGATATGTTGAGTATCAAGAGCCTCTCACCAGCATCAAGGAACCTACCTTGAGAGGAGATATGTTGAGTATCAAGAGCCTCTCACCAACATCAAGGAACCTATCTTGAGAGGAGATATGTTGAGTATCAAGAGCCTCTCACCCGCATCAGGACCTATTCTTGAGGGGAGATATGTTGAGTATCAAGAGCCTCTCACCAGTCAACGGAACCATCTTGAGGGAGATATGTTGGAGTATCAAGAGCCTCTCACCAACATCAAGGAACCTATCTTGAGAGGAGATATGTTGAGTATCAAGAGCCTCTCACCAACATCAAGGAACCTATCTTGAGGGGAGATATGTTGAGTATCAAGAGCCTCTCACCAGCATCAAGGAACCTATCTTGAGGGGAGATATGTTGAGTATCAAGAGCCTCTCACCACATCAAGGAACCTATCTTGAGGGGAGATATGTTGAGTATCAAGAGCCTCTCACCAGCATCAAGGGAACCTATCTTGAGGGGGATATGTTGGAGCATCAGAGCCTCTCACCACATCAGGAACCTATCTTGAGGATGAGATATGTTGAGTATCAAGAGCCTCTCACCAACATCAAGGAACCTATCTTGAGGGGAGATATGTTGAGTATCAAGAGCCTCTCACCAGCATCAAGGAACCTACCTTGAGAGGAGATATGTTGAGTATCAAGAGCCCTCGCACCAATTCAAGGAACCTATCTTGAGAGGAGATATGTTGAGTATCAAGAGCCTCTCACCAGCATCAAGGAACCTATCTTGAGGGGAGATATGTTGAGTATCAAGAGCCTCTCACCAGCATCAAGGAACCTATCTTGAGGGGAGATATGTTGAGTATCAAGATCCTCTCACCAACATCAAGGAACCTACCTTGAGGGGAGATATGTTGAGTATCAAGAGCCTCTCACCAATATCAAGGAGGGGAGATATGTTGAGTATCAAGAGCCTCTCACCAGCATCAAGGAACCTACCTTGAGAGGAGATATGTTGAGTATCAAGAGCCTCTTACCAACATCAAGGAGGGGAGATATGTTGAGTATCAAGAGCCTCTCACCAACATCAAGGAACCTACCTTGAGGGGAGATATGTTGAGGTATCAAGAGCCTCTCACCAACATCAAGGAACCTACCTTGAGGGAGACATCCACAAGTCATCACATACTAATATCATTTTTCCTCAGTTCATGGTGACCCGGCGAAATATCCTCAGTAATAAAGGTCAGGACATCCTCTGCCAAAATCTAATTCAAACATTTCAAAAAGACCACAAAGGTCAATTTTCTAAAGTACAGGAAACATTAAGGTTGAAGCCGCTTAGAACTTGTATTACATAATTACCTCTAAGGAACGACTGAAACACACGAGACGCAACACACAAATTCTGACGAGAAACGGTATTTCAATTTATGTCATTTCATCCAGAAAAACAAACGGGGTCTTGGTCATGCTAAAATAAATCTTTTAAGTAAGTTCTGTGAATTTTATAAGTGAGAAAGAAAGTTTTACTGAAGTATATAACTTTTAAATTTTTGACAAGGATCTTGAAGGCCCATATGTGTTATTATATCATAAAAAAACATTAGTAATATTATCATTATAATGACCCAGTATAGTCAATCATAGACTTTTCTGACCAAAAAGGAAAGAGTCTTCAGTCTTTTCACAGAAACTAATCGTATTATTAAACCAGGGTACGGGTGGGGATTGAACTCGCGGCAAGTGAGTCGTGAAACTCCGTACCTGGTTTGTCTGTAATCGTGTCATTGTTATTTCGTGACTCAATAATAATTATTTATAGGTTTCACAACCTAACAATAAGAGATTGTTTCATTTGAGGAAAACACATCAGCACTAAAAGTTTAAACCCGAGCAGAAGTTGCATTTTTCAGGTAATGCACAGAATGCAACATAAATTTTGCCTACACAGCCTAAACCCACGAAAAGTTTCATTTATTTCATATAAAGCATCAGCCATTGATGACTTGTGTCGTGCACAATTCTAACAGCTTAACCAGAGGAAAACGCTAAATCCGTAGGTGTCATATAGCACCTTAGGAGTGGCATTTAAATTGGATCCAGCAAAATATAATGAAGTCAGTATCTTGCATTAATCCCCCCACCAGCTTTAATGAAGTCAGTATCTTGGATTAATCCCCCAAACCATCTTTAATGAAGTCGTATCTTGCAATTAATCCCCCCCCCACCAGCTTTAATGAAGTCAGTATCTTGGATTAATCCCCCCCACCAGCTTTAATGAAGTCAGTATCTTGCATTAATCCCCCCCACCAGCTTTAATGAAGTCAGTATCTTGGTTTAATCCCCCCCCCAAGCTTTAATGAAGTCGTATTTGGATTAATCCCCCCCACCAGTTTAATGAAGTCAGTATCTTGCTTTTAATCCCCCCCACCAGCTTTATGAAGTCAGTATCTTGGATTAATCCCCCCACCGCTTTATGAAGTCAGTATCTTGCATTAATCCCCCCCACCAGCTTTAATGAAGTCAGTATCTTGGATTAATCCCCCACACCGCTTTAATGAAGTCAGATCTTGCATTAATCCCCCACCAGCTTTAATGAAGTCAGTATCTTGGATTAATCCCCCCCCACCAGCTTTAAGAAGTCAGTATCTTGGCTTTAATCCCCCCCACCAGCTTTAATGAAGTCAGTATCTTGGATTAATCCCCCCACCAGCTTTAATGAAGTCAGTATCTTGCATTAATCCCCCCACCCAGCTTTAATGAAGTCAGTATCTTGGATTAATCCCCCCCACCAGCTTTAATGAAGTCAGTATCTTGCATTAATCCCCCCACCACTTTAATGAAGTCAGTATCTTGGATTAATCCCCCCACCAGCTTTAAATTGAAGTCAGTATCTTGCATTAATCCCCCCACCAGTTTTAAATTTGAAGTCAGTTCTTGGAATTAATCCCCCCCACCCCCAGTTTTAAATTTGAAGTCAGATCTTGGATTAATCCCCCCCCACCAGCTTTAATGAAGTCAGTATCTTGCATTATCCCCCCCACCGCTTTATGAAGCTGTATCTTGGATTAATTCCCCCCCACAGCTTTAATGAAGTCAGTATCTTGTTTTAAATTTCCCCCCCCCGCTTTAATGAAGTCAGTATCTTGGATTAATCCCCCCCACCAGTTTTTAATGAAGTCAGTATCATGGATTAATCCCCCCAGCTTTAATGAAGTCAGTATCATGGATTAATCCCCCCCAGCTTTATGAAGCCCAGTATCAGGGAAATTAATCCCCCCCAGCTTTAATGAAGTCAGTATCTTGGATTAATCCCCCCCCAGCTTTAATAAAAAGTCAGTATCTTGGATTAATCCCCCCCAGCTTTAATGAAGTCAGTAATCTTGGATTAACCCCCCCAGCTTTAATGAAGTCAGTATCATGGATTAATCCCCCCCGCTTTAATGAAGTCAGTATCTTGCATTAATCCCCCAGCTTTTAATGAAGTCAGTATCTTGCATTAATCCCCCCCAGCTTTATGAAATCAGTATCATGGATTAATCCCCCACAGTTTTAATGAAGTCGTATCATGGATTAATCCCCCCCCCAGCTTTAATGAAGTCAGTATCTTGGATTAATCCCCCCGCTTTAATGAAGTCCAGTATCTTGCATTAATCCCCCCCAGCTTTAATGAAGTCAGTATCTTGCATTAATCCCCCCCCCCATTAATGAAGTCAGTATCTTGGATTAATCCCCCCAGCTTTAATGAAGTCAGTATCTTTCATTAATCCCCCCCCAGTTTTAATGAAGTCGGGTATCTTGCATTAATCCCCCCCAGCTTTTAATGAAGTCAGTATCTTGCATTAATCCCCCCCAGCTTTAATGAAGTCATTATCTTGCATTAACCCCCCCCAGCTTTAATTGAAGTCATTTCTTGCATTAATCCCCCCCCAGCTTCAAGAAAAACAACGGAAAATGTACAATAATTGTACAGCAGTTGGATATTGTGTCACATATATACCAACCTTCTTCTATGTGACATATACGACTGTTGAAAATATAAGTCAGTCAGAGGAGAGTGTTTTGTACGTAAACTGAAGCAAAATATGGGAAGGGCCTATGTGACGCTGTGTGTAACTCAACACACAAACATCACTCATAAATCACGCCTAAGATATATTTCAAATAATTGAAAATTTGAATCCGATCGAATGAGGCGTTCTTGAGTAATAAAAGAAAATTGTGAGAAAATATAAACGTTGCCAACTATGTTATAGAACTAGGAATTTCTCCTCTTCTTAAACTTAAAAACGTAATTTTTTGGGGGGGTTTTATTTACTTACAATCTATTTACATTTCCCTGCAAAAGTGTAAGAAAAATATTGATTTTTTAAATCAGTTTTATCAAATTTATTAAAAAATATTGGCCAAAAATTGAGAAATTGGGACAAAATTGTTCAAAATTAACATAAAAACACTTACAATTATGATACACTTGCATTTAGGGTTTGAAGTCTATCAGAAGAGACATTTTATAATTATTACACGGGAAATAATTTACTTAACTGACCAACTGAAATTTTTACCACTTTTATACCACTAAAACTGATTAACTTTATTTTAATAAGGCCCACTAATGGTAAAAGTTTGAAGCCGATCTGAGAAGTCATTCTCCAGTAATTGATTAAATTTCAGCGATTCCAAGTTTTGTAACAATTTGAGTCAAACTTGAAATTTAAAAGTATCATAACAATCTTGGGATTATTATTATTATAGATTATTATTATAGATTGTGAAGTCTTACTCAGCCCTATAACAACTTCAGACAGTATTACTCAGGCTGGCTCCTCCTCAGGAAAATTAATGAATAGAAAAAGAAATAATAATTCACAAAGATAAACACTATTTATTAAATCAAACATAAAACAACAAAACATGAAAGGTATATCCTATTTGAAAGAAAAATGAAAAATGAAATGAATAAAATAACATTTGAACTCAACACTAATATCTACAATGGTGTCTGGTGTTGGTGACACTGTTGTTGAAACCGTAGCCGTTGCTGATAAGGGGGGGGGGGCGCAGGTGTTGGTGACCATCCACTGGCTAGTTCTTCATAGTATACCAGTGAGTATTCTATCCCGAAGACAGGAAAGCAGGTTCTTTACCGCTGCAATGCTGTGGAGTTACGTCCTGCAATTTCATACAGGTGCACAGGTACTTCAATACAACCTGGAGAAGTCTCTGGACGTTAGTCCTTCTCCTGTTCTACTCGTTGATTGCCAGGTGACCCTCTCTGACATCCAAGCTGGAAAGATAGACAGGTTACCCACTGCTTAAATAATCACTTTTCATGGTAGTGTACAATATTCAAAAGACGTGGCGATTATTACAACAGTCAACCTAGAGCAGACTGAAAGGACTAAGTTTATTATTGGTCAAAAGTGAAGCTTTCAACCAATAAAATCCACTGGAATACAAGGCAGGCATGTACTTACAGATTAGAGTTGGGAGCTGTGAGTCTAGTGATTTACTGTTTAACCAGAGCCCCCACACGTCACCTTTCGGGGGGGGGTGGGAGCAAGAGGGAGAGGGGAAGGGATAGGGGAGCTAGGACGGACCCTTACCTTACAACGTAGCCGGCAGGACAACTATCAATTTCAGGGAGGGGGAGAAAAGGCGGGAAAATGGGAAAAAGGGGAGCGTGACTTACCCTACCTTAACTAGATAATGATTCGCTGCCTGTCCCCATTTTTTGGTTTCGAGTGAGGTTGTGCGCAGCAACCCCCTCTGCTGTTTCAGGCGAGCTACCTAGTATCAAATGGCGCTGAGTGTTGAGGAGGGCGTAAATACCATTGGTATGGAGCTGCTTCGGTGGGGCGATTTTCACCTCTTAAGTGCAGTCTTACTTCCCAACAATCATTAGGGAGACCTATGGAATCCAGGACGATGAGGTGTATGGTTGTAGCCCTGAATGGGCTTATAGAATCTTCGTCAATTGAATTTCCACGATCCGTGTAATGAGTCTTTGGTACGAGTATTCCAAAGGGACGTGAGTCTTGACGCCTCCAGCTGGAAGGTGCCCCGTTTGATCGACCGTATCTCGCCACTTTAAGTGGGTCAGATACGTTAATGTCATTTGAGGCAGATTGAGGCTGACGTATGAAGATGTTTTTGAGACATATGGGACCGTACATCTGGCACAAAAGGGCCAAGTGGACTGGAGTGTTACATGGGACATCCGGAGGGTACCTTTTCCCTGAAGATGATCTGAGATATCCCATTCCCGTTTCGTCGTGTTGGAGGACTTTCAGGGCGCAAGTTATGGTATCGTATGCCAGACAGTGACGTACGTGCAGAATTTGTGGGGCGTACGACAATATGGGTGGCCAGAGTGCGTTGAAGCTGAGGAGGGCGCCAGCAAAAACTGGTGAAAAGCACCAGTTTACCAGCGGGATAGCGGTTGAGAGCCCAGTGCAAAGCAAGGGCCTGGGCGCTCTGGATGAGAAGTGAAGATGGTGGAGGATTTCCAAAGAGGAGACTGGCTGTGTGAGGTAAGCTGTGATGTAAAAAGGATCTGTTAATCACAAAGGAAAAGTAACAGAAGTGCAAGTGCAGGAGGAGGTGCAGGCTCTAGAGGATGGACTTCAGAAGTGTTAAGGACATTGACACCGCCTGCAGAGGATGTTGTTCCTTGAGCTGGTGAGAGGACGGCGTGCCTGCTAGAGGAATGTAAGGATAAAAAAAACATAGCAGGGTTGACGGGCCAACTAGTAAGAGAGGAGTTGTCGCTCGTGTGCTATGGAACGGGGCGTCGTGGAGGTTGAGGTTCATGTGAGGGGGAACTCAGAAGATAACATGGATATGTAGGAGGGCACACGGGAAAGAGAGCGGCGTCTGTGAGTGCGTCAAGACTCAGATGATGTCCTGACGCCGGCGCAGAGGTCTGGGAGGTAAGGGAAGAGCACTGTCGAAGTAGTCATGATAAGAGGCCATCGCAAAAAAGGTGGGGGGGTTGATGGTGTGAAGCCTTTGTGCTGGCTCTGGGGCAGGAGCCCTGGGGATATGAATGACGAGAGGAGGAAGGGTTGGAAACTATAAAGAGGCCTTAGGTGTATGACTGTGTGAACGGTCAATGGATTGTGTAATAGTGTGAAGAAGGAATGGTTTTCGAATGTTTCTGCTATAGAATATAGGGTTGTGTTAGGTGTTCTGCAAGAACACAATTTCAAGGAGGGAAGATTGCTCGAGGGGGAGGGGTTTCAGGTTATACTCTGCCATCTGCACGTCTGAAAGGTGGTGTGGGGATATTGATCAGGGAGGCGAGCCATTTGTGTTGCTAAGAAGTGAGGGGGGGAGGGGGGGGGAAGAAGATTGCGCGTGGATGGGTGGTGCATGGGGCAGGAGGGAATCTTTTGTAAGTGTGTATGCCCAGCAGAAAATTGATGTGAGGGGTTTAAAAGGGATTTTGTATGTGAAACAGAACTAGTTTTCTTCTTACGTGGGTTACCTACAGTTGGCCGTGTTGGTGGGGGACTGGAAACTGCGTTATTAGGAGGGCTGACGTGGAACCAAAAGGGGCGGGGACGTGGTCGGCGGCCTTGCGAGATCTTTTGAGAGAATTCAGTTGCGGATGCGGTTGGAGGAGGGGCGTGGCGGTAGAAACACACTTTTGTTAAGCGGGTTACGCTTGCCTGCTAGGCTTGGGATAGGCTGTATATATCTCAAGGGGTTGGGTTGACATTTTTCCGTACAATAGAAGTAGCTTGTAAAGTAAAAGGACACAAGTGCAACTAATGTGACATTTATTGTAGCAACGTTTCGCTCTCCAGGAGTTCTTTATCAAGCCATTACAAAACAATACATGGACCACAGAGGTATATAAAGCTCAAGAGTGAGGTGATACTAGTGAACGGTACCATTTCGGTGTTCACTAGTGGTAGTAGTAGTAAGTGGGTAGTGACGAAAGCAATTTAATTCGTACATGAGTAAAAGGATATAAAAGCTATTACTTGGGTAACATAAAAATAGGTTGGACAAATATAAACTGGATGAGGCAGGTTGGTTTCAGTGTTCACTCTCTGTGCTTTGTGTAGTAGCTTATTCGCGATCATTCGGGGCCGGTGTAGCAGAGGTGGCGTGGGAGTCACTAGCAGGTATATCTAGGGGTTTTTGGAAATTAAATATAAGTGTGTTAGGTGATTGAGGAGGGGATAGAGGGATTTGCAACGCTGTGTGGGAGGGGGTTAAGTGCAGAGATTTAATGGGGGTTGGGATGTGGTGATGGTGGTTGGGATGGTGTGGCTAAAGAAACGGATTTAAGCAATATTACGTAAAAGGAAGGGAAACGTATCAATTCTTTAAATATGGGCTTGCCTAAAACTATTTGGAGGAGAGATTACGGTGGTTTGCTATGCGAGGGGGGCGGTGGCGGGCAATTATCCCATGGCATGATATTATGGCAATTAACTTGTGCGACTGCGTGAGGTACAGGATGAGAGGTTCCAAGGCGGTGCGGGTAAGGCGGCGGTGGAAGAGGTGGTTATGGGGCGATAGACTTTCATCGTGCGTATTGCGTAGGCAGAAACAAAGACAGCAGGCAATGAATATTCCATGGTTTGGAGGTCATGAGTCGATAGGGGGTACAGGGGAGGGCAGGTCATACAAGCTTCACGGAAGGAATGGGGGGTTGCTGACAGTGGTTGAGAAGTACTGCAACCAGAAGGGGGTAGAGGATGGGGTTTTAGAAACAGGTGTTTGTGGGTGTGTGGTTTGTCAGTTGGCGTAACAGTGATAGGGAAGCCATGGGTGGGGAAATAACTGAGGGAGAAAGAAATATGGAGAGGCTTTAGTGGAATGTGAAAGGGCAAAGCCACTGGAATTGATGGACTCCCGGCAGAGTTTATCAGCAGCTTGGGAATAATGAGGCGTTTTTTGTTAGGTTATTAATTGCATGAAGAGAGAGAGGTGAGCTGGGGAGAAGCAGGCAACGGCTGTTCGTGTATTGGTACCGAAAGGTAAGGGGCAGCTTACGCATGGGATTACCGGGCGATCTCGTTGTTATGCGCAGATTATAAATTGTTTTGCGAAGGATTTTGGGAAAATCGGGGTCAGTGTGTGGTGAGGGCGGGTATGGGTGGTAGTATCAAAAAAACTCAGTTTGGTTCGACAGGGAGGTCCATGGTGGAGGGGGCATGGGTTACTTATGGATTTCGTTGATGGAGGCAAAAAAAGGGGGGGGAGGGAGGGGAGGTTTTGGTGACGCTCGATTGGCAAGGGGGCATACGATAGAGTGGATAGGAAAGCATTAAAAGCCATCCTTCAGGGGTCAGGGGTTTGAGGATGAAATAGTGGGTTTGGGTTGTGGCGTTGTATGGAGGTGCAATGCGAGGATACCAGATTAATGGTCGATTGGCGTGAGAAGATTGTAATGGGTAGGGGAATAGGCAGGGGTGTCCTATGTCCACAATTATTGTTTGCGTGCATAAGGGACCCCTTTTATAGATGGTGGAGCTCAGCGTATGTGTCACCGTAGAGGGACCAGGGTAGTGAGGTTTGCGAGGGGTTTGGCCAGTTTTATTGGGTATGTGGTGATTACAAACTGTTCTGATCAGGGAGGGGGATGTCAATGGACACATTAGACGGGGTAGGGTAGTAAAAATGTGCGAGGGGCATAACTGGTATGAGGGTAAATTTTCACGGATAAATCCATGGTTATGGGGTTAGGGGCTTGGGCGGTAGGGTTGATTGGGGGTAGTGCAGTTGTGAGGAGGGCAGGCGAAATTCGTTAAAAATTTGCCGGTTGTTTTATGCAGGACGATCTAACGGTGGCACGCACGGAAAACTCGAATTAGGATGGTAGAAAGGATTCAGGGACGCTTGGGTGCATTGCGACCCTTATCATTTGACCCTTGTGCAGCGTGCCATTGCTATTAATATCTTACTGTATAGCCAAAGTATGGCACGTGGCAGCCGTTGTTCCCATTAAACTGGGCCAGCAATAACGAACATACTTTAGGAAGGTTTTTAATTTTTGTGGGGTTCGAGCTCTGTGATTGGATTTAAAAGGGTGTGGTACTGGACTTACCTGTAAGTAAGGGGGGGCTGGGATTGTGGACTTAAAGCGAGAGGGTCAAATGTGTTTCATTAAAAGGGAGGTGATGAGGGAAAGTGTGGGTGGGGGGGGGTTGGCCAGGATCCATACAGATTGCACGGAATGTATACAGGAGGTGAGTTGCATGAGTGTTAAACTGTGTTGAGGCTCTGGCATGGGATCGAGAGCAGCAAAGGTTTTTTAAATAGGTAGGTTGTGTAGATTGTTAGCCGGGGGGTTGTAGCGCCTGTAGAGGGAAATTTTCCCCATGTATGGCATGGGAAGTATATGGAATAGGGTTTTGAGTAGGATGAGGTTGCAACCTCGTGTTCGGAATGTCATGTATCGTTTTCTGCACGGCATTTTACCGTCAGGTGTGGTTCTACGGGAATAGGACTCGTCGTTGACGGCTGGTGGGGGGGGAGGGGAGTGTGGGATATGTGGTGTGGGAGGAGTCGGCTTTTCATTGTAGTATATTTATGTTGATGGAATGCAGGAGTGTCAAGGGGTGGTTAAGTAGGGTGATAAATAGGATAGGAGGTAAAGGAATTTCTGTATTGAGAGCATTAAGTCTCGACGTGGGGGGTTGGGAGGAAAGTGTAATCAGAGCCGTGGGATACATTATGGTGATTATATCTATTTATAGTGTGGGGATTCGGGGGAAGGAAAAGGTTACTGAGGTGAAGAGGAGGGTGTTGCGATGCTAACATTCTAGTCGCCCATATAAAACGGTATGCAGATAAATAAGGAATTTATGGAGGAGGTGGGTGAAGGATTTTTCAGAGGGATATAGGCAACTTACGTTACAGGTTTTATTAGAACTTTGTAATTCGAGGGAGGGGGGGTACGATTGGGAAAGTGTTGCTGGCGTTAGGGACGTCAGGGGTGGAAAACAGGGTCGCCTCCCGGGTAATGTGATGACAACATAAAGTTTGCGTGAGTGTTGGGATGAATGAGCGTGAGTGAATATTGGAACCATGGTGTGGCACCTGTGGAGTGCCAGTTTTTTTTTGTGTGTGACATGGACTATACATATTCATATAGTTACTCCTGTTCCTCAAGGTAGTAGTGATGATGGATAAGGTATTAAGGGGGGGGGGTTGCCTACATCAACTGTGAGATGATTATTATAATCAAGGGGGAAGCGCTAAACCTGGAGGATTATACAGCGCCTGTGGGGGCAGGGGATGTGGAAGGGCATTCAGGCTTAATTCGGGGGAACTGGGAGCAACAGATCCAATGCCCTAAATCAAGTGAAGCCCCCTCTCACAACATCAAGGAACCTTCCTGAGGGATCCACGGTGCAGAGCGAGGGTTAGGGCCAGCATATTGATTGGGAAGTGATGGGCAGTTGCTTGTCCAGTTTGTTAGTATTATGTGTAGGATAATACGCATATTATTGTATGTAGCGAGATGGGGACTACATGCAAGTGGATTGTATTATGGAATAGAATTATTTCTCTAACGCCTTGATATGTGATGGCTGATTGATTCAACTGTGATCCATTCAATTAGTTTTTATTATGTTATTATGTACATAGGCAGTCTTAAGTCATACTTATTATGTGTTATCTATGTACATTAGCAGTTCTTAAGTCAATATTATTATGTTGTTTTCTATGTACATAGCAGTTCATAAGTATCATTATTATGTTGTTATATCTTGTACATAGCAGTCTTTAAGTCATATTATTATGTTGTTATCTATGTACATAGTCTTAAGTCTTATTACTATGTTGTGTTATCTATGTAACATAGCAGTCTTTAAGTCCATATTATTATGTTGTTATCCTAGTACATAGCAGTCTTAACTCATATTATTATGTTTTTCATGTTCATAGCAGTCTTAAGTCATATTATTATGTTGTTATCTATGTCATAGCAAGTCTTAAAGTCATATTATTATACGTTGTTATCTATGTTACACTAGTCTTCTTAAGTCATATTACTATGTGGTTATCTATGTACATAGCTAGTCTTCTTAAGTCATATTATTATGTTGTTATCTATGTACATAGCGTCTTAAACTCATATTATTATGTTGTTATTATGTCACATAGCAGTCTTAAGTCACATTATTATGTTGTTATCTATGTACATAGTCTTAGTCATTTTACTATGTTGTTATCTATGTACATAGCGTCTTAAAGTCATATTTATTATGTTGTTATCTATGTACATTAGCAGTCTTAACTCATATTATGATGTATCTATGTTACATAGCAGTCTTAAGTCATATTATTTTGTTGTTATCTAATGTACATAGCAGTCTTAAGTCATATTTATTATGTGTTATCTATGTAAATTTGCAGTCTTCTTAAGTCATATTATTATGTTGTTATTATGGTACATAGCAGTCTTATGTCATATTATTATGTTGGTATCTATGTACATAGCAGTCTTAAGTCATATTATTATGTTGTTATCTTATGTACATGTCTTAAGTCATTATTACTATGTTGTTAATCTATGTACTTGCAGTCTGTAAAGTCATATTATTTATGTTGGTATCTATGTACATAGCAGTCTTAACTCATATTATTATGGTTACTATGTACATTAGCAGTCTTAAGTCATAGTTATTATGTTGTTTATTTTGTACATAGCAGTCTTAAGTTCATTTTATTATGTTTGTTTTCTATGTGTAATTGTCCTTAAGTCAGATTATGTGAGTGTTATCTATGTACCTAGCAGGTTACAGTCAATTTTTTGTTGTTTCTTTGTTACATAGCCAGTCTAACTCATAGTATTATGGTGGGTGGACGAGGTTCTGTTGCACGTCGCGTAAGGCTTTTTTGGTGGGTGTGTAGCGAGGTTCATAGGCGTTGGCTTTGGTAGTGGGTGGCAAGTGGGTCAAGTTTTTGTGGTGGTGTTTATGCTTTCTTATTTGTTTATTCTATGCTAGTCTTAATCCCTCTCTATTTTTATTTAATCCCCATAAACTAATTATTAACAAACACTATTTAAATTTATCGCAAATAAACAATAACACTCCCTTTTAGTGTCCCCCTTATGTCCTTATTTCTTATATGATTGTTGTTATTTTTCTATGTCCATAGCAGTTTAAGTTATTATTATGTTGTTAATCTATGTAATAGCAGTCTTAACTCATATTATTAGTTATCTATGCCCCCCCCCCCCCCCCCATCCTTTTCCCTACATAGCAGTCTTAATTCATAATTTTATGTTGTATCTATGTACATAGCGTCTTAAGTCATATTATTATGTTGTTATCTATGTCCATAGCAGTCTTAAGTCATATTATTATGTTTGTTATCTATGTACATATCAGTCTTAAGTCATTTTATTATGTTGTTATCTATGTACATAGCAGTCTTAAGTTCATATTATTTTATGTTGTTATTATGTACATAGCAAGTCTTAAGTCATATATTATGTTTGTTATCTATGTACCTTAGCAGTCCTTAAGTCATATTATTATGTTGTTATCTATGTACATAGCATTCGTAAGTCATATTTATTATGTTGTTAGCTATGTACTAGCAGTCTTAAGTATATTATTATGTTGTTATGTAATTACCGTTCTTGCAGTCTTATGTCACATTATTATGTTGTTATCTATGTACATAGCAGTCTAAGTCATATTATTATGTTGTTATCTATGTACATAGCAGTATTAAGTCATATTATTTGTTGTTATCTATGTACATAGTCTTAAGTCATATTATTATGTTTATCTATGTACATAGCAATCTTAAGTTATATTATTTGTTAAGTATATCTATGTTACATAGCAGTCTTAAGTCATATGATGTGAGGTGTGTTTAGGTGCAGTTGTCACAAAAATTTTGTTTTGTTTTATCTGGTTGGGAAGTAGTGGAATTTTTTTGTGTTGTAGCCGCTACATGGCTGGGGTTTATTACTTTATACCTTTGTATTCTGTGATGGGTTTCATTATATACCAGTCTTATTTTATACTATGTTGCATGAATAGGGTTTACATTGCTAAGTACTGACATAGTTGCCTTTGAGAGTTGACATTCAACATTGCAACCTTTTAGAAAATTAAGCTTTTGGGGTTTTCTTTCACCAGGTTGAGGTGTCATTGTGTTAAGTAAAGACATGTAATCCCATTTTCATTGTTATTAATATTTTGTTCTAAGATGTTATGTATCACTCATGATGTGTTGTGTAATTCCTATGTATCCTTTAATGTTAAGTTAGATGCTGTTCAGGTTGGTGATGGTTAATATTTTGCGGGAGGGCGGAGGGGGGGGGGGGGTGAACTTGTGTCAAAAGTTTCAGCCCGTCACAGGTATATAAATGGTATACAAACTGGGTGTATATGGTGTGTGGTATATTAGGGTTTTGTCACAACACTTGTCTGTTGGTAATCATTTTTGTAAGGGGTGAATTGGGAATTTGTGATTTTAACTCATATTTTGTGTAACTTTAAATATAGTTCCACATTGTATTGTAATGTTTTAAATAAAATATAAAAAAAAAAAACCTTAACTAGGAAGCGGCAGTGAAAACTACTGATACTATATTACAATTCCTTCTATACCCTCTTATTCGAAACTTTCCCTCATCATAGATTATTTCTATTATAGAATATTATTATTATTGAATATTATTATTATTATGTTTATTATTATTATTCTTTTTTTTAAATTTTTTTATTGAAAAGACAACATAACATAAAAATAAACGACAAATTACATAGTGAAAAACAGTGATAAAAAAATTCTGCATAGTACATGTTTTTTCCCAAATTTAAACATTTACTCTGAAAGACATCGACACCAGCCAAACCCTTCTGGGTAGGGTGGGTGCCTGAGCCCGAGTTTTTAAAAAGCTCAAAACTGTCATTCCCATTTCCCCCCTTGGGGCGGGATGCAGACCAGAGAGGCCTGTTTGGGGCTAGGCCGGGGACTTTTGGTCCCAAAGATGAGGAGGTCCCTGTGCCTCCTCCCAGGGGGAACTTGGGTCTCAGACACCCCTAAAGGGGACCCAAGGCCGGGCCACCATTTGGGAAAAGGCCCGGGCCCCGGGAGAATCCCGGCGAATTTAAAAATAATAAAATAAAATCGAAAGACAAACTGACAGTAAAAACAAGCCCCCCTCCAAACCTTGAAAAATGACATTATGTCTGGAACCTAATTTTAAACCAAAGACTCCTTGGGGAAGTAATCTCATTCCGATTGTACATCCTCCACGGAATGTACACCTTTCTTGACATCCTGCCATGGAAAAAGTACACCTTACATTGACTCCCGCCACGGATGTACACCTTACATTGTACATCCCCCACGGAAAGTCCCTTCATTGTACATCCCGCCACAGAAGTACTCCTTACATTGTACATCCTGCCACGGAATGACACCTTACATTGTACACCTACCCCGGAAAGTCACCTTACTGTACATCCTCCACGGAATGTACACCTTCTTGTACATCCTGCCACGGATGTAACCCTTTCATTTTTACATCCCCCACGGAATGTACACCTTACATTACTCCTGCCACGAATGTACCCTTCATTGTACTCCTCCACGGAATGTACACCTTACATTGTAATTCCCGCCCGGAATGTACACCCTTACATTGTTCATCCTGCCACAGAATGTAACCCTTACATTGTACACCTCACGGAATGTACTCCTTCATTGTACATTGCCACGGATGTACTCCTTACATTGTAATCCTGCCCCGGGAAGTACACCTTTCATTTTACATCCGCCACAAAAATCACCTTAATTTTTACACCGCCACGGAAAGTACTCCTACATTTTACATCCGCCACGAATGTACCCTTACATTTTTCATCCTGCCCCGGAATGTACCCTTAATTGTACATCCTGCCCCCAGAATTACATTTCTTGACATCCTGCCCACGGAATGTACTCCTTACATTGTACATCCTCCACGGGAAAGACACTTTCATTGTACTCCTGCCCCGGGAAAGTACCCCTTACATTGTACATCCTGCCACGGAAGTACACCTTTCATTGTACACCTCCCCAGAATGTACTCCTTACATTGACATCCTGCCACGGGGAAAGTACACCTTACATTGTAATCCGCCACGGGAAGTACACCTTACTTTTTACATCCTGCCACAGAATGTACACCTTTCTTGTACACCGCCCCGGAATGTACTCCTTCATTGTACATCTGCCAGGAATTATCCTTCATTGTACATCCGCCACGGAATGTAAACCAATTGACATCCTGCCCCAGAAGTCACCTTACATTTAACATCCCTTCCACGGAATGTACTCCTTACATTTTTAAAACCTCCCCCCCGGGAAAGTACACCTTACATTGTACATCCTGCCACGGAAAGTACACCTTTTTTTTACATCCACCAAAGGAATGTACCCCTTTAAACTTTGTACATCCTCCAAAGGAAATGTACACCTTCCCTTGTACTTCCCCACGGAATGTACACCTTACATTGTACACCTCCACAAAATTAAACCCCTTTTACTTTTACATCCTCCACGGAATGAACACCTTAATTGTACATCAGCCAGGAATGTACCCCTTTAAAATTGTACATCCTCCCCACAAAATGTAAAAAACCTTACATTGTACATCCTCCCAACGGAATTTTACACCTTACATTGAAACACCCTTACCCCGGAATTACACCTTACATTGACCCTACCACGGAATGTACACCTTACTTGGGTACATCCTCCACGGAATGTAAAACCTTACTTGTCATCCTGCCACGGAATGTACACCTTACATTGTACACCCCTCCAAAGGGAATGTACACCTTCCCTTTTCCCTGAAAATTTACCCCCGCCCTCCCACTTCCCCCTTCTTGCATTCCAATTTTCCCCTTTTGACACCCCCCGGGAAAAAATTTTTAAATTTTGTAACTTAGGATTGTAATTACTTTCTTTACCCCAATTGAAAACCAATGAATTTTTCCAGGAATTCAATTTTTGTAATATAAATTTAATTAAAATTTTCCCCTCCAGGAATTCATTTAAAAAGTAACCCTACTAAACCCCCAAACATTTAACCCCTCCAGGAATTTTAAAATTTACATTTTTACATCCATTTAAACCCACAAACCCAATTGAAACCCCAACAAACCCCTTTAATTTGTCACCCCCACAAATTACCCTAAATTTAATCCGCCCAAGTGGTTAACCTAAAACCTCCCCCCCCCCTTTTGAGCTCCCATTAAACAACAATTTTAAGAACAAAGGAAAAATAATTTTTAAAAAAATTTTTATTGGGCCCCATATCTTAAACCACTAAAAAAGTTTTGAAAAAATAAAATTCAATTTCACAGTTCTTTAAACGAACCTTCCCCAAAACTTTCCATTTTTAAAAGGGTTTTTAAAAATATAAAATTTTCTCATTTAAAACAAAACCCCAGTGCACCCCAATTTGTAAATTCCTTTAAAAAATTTTTTTTTTTTTCCCGATATAAAATTTTCCAATAAATTTAAACCAAACCTCCCTTTTAACCCCCCCAATAAAAAAAATTTAAATTAAAAAAACTTGTAATTTTTTTTTTAAAAATTTTAAATTTTAGAAAAACAAAAGGGCATATTTAAATGTAATCTAACCCTTCCCCCAAAACCCAAAACCCAGGGGGTATTTTAAAAAATTTTAACCTTTTCCACTTTCCCCCACGAACAACCCAAAAACCCAAATTTTCGGGTTGGATTTAAAAAAATTTTCCAAAAAATTTACACCTTTCCCAAAAGGAAAAATTAAAAATTTAAAAAACGAAAATTTTTTTTTAATAAAATTTTAGAAAAACAAAATTTTAAAACCCCCCATACTTAAAAAAACCCTTTCCCCAAAAATGAAACCCCCAATTTTCAAAACCAAAAACCCCACCACCAAACCCCCTTTTAAAAAAATTTAAAAAATCCACCATAAAAAAAAATAATCACCGTTTTAAAAAAATTTTTAATAATAAAACAATACGGTATCTTCCCCTTAACCCCCAAAACCCCATTAAAAAAACCTTAAGGGGAATTAAAAATTTTTAAACCCAAAAAGACCCCCCAACCCCCAAAAAATTAATAAAGTCATACAAAAAAATATGTTCCATTTTGAGAAAAAACCCTTGAAATAAATAAGTTATCCCCCACCTTTTAAAACCCTTAATAAAATTTAAAAAACTTCCAAAAAAATTAAAAGTCTGAACCCAATTTTTACTTTATTTTACCAAAAAATTAAAAACCCCAAATTGTATAAAGGAAAAACCCCAAAATTCTAAATTAATTTTAAAAAAAACCAAAAAATTAAATTGAAACATAATAAAATGGTTTACCCTTTTAAAAAAAACCTTCGAATAATTTAAAAACCCCCTTTTAAAAAAAACCAAATTTTTTTTACAAAAATTCCGGGCCTTTTTTCTCCCCCTACAAGACGGGGGCCGGTTAAAAAAAACCCTTCCCTGAAAAACCAAAAGGCCCCCAAAATTTTAAAATTATTTTAAAGTCAAACTTGTTAAGGCCTGAAAAATTTTAATCCCCCTTTTCTGAAACAAAATTTAAAACCCACCTTGCCCATTCAAAATTCGCCACTTTAAGGGGGTGCAAAGATTTTAAAAAACCTTTTTCTAAAAAGAATTACCTTTTTATAAAGGAAAATTTTGTATACAATTTTTGGGAAAACCCTAATCCACAAGGGGCAAAAATTGAAAGTATTTTGCAGCACTTTTTTTAAAACTACAAAATAACATCTTTCCCCACACAAATTTTTACTTACTACAGGGGTTCCTTGCAAAAATTTTTAATTTTAAAAAACCTTTTTTCAATGAAAAATTAAAAAGAATGACTCCATTCACTGGCAATACTTTTTTTGCACGTGTTCAGTACAAATTTCCCCCCTAAAAACCCATAAACCACAAAAGCCACCTCTCCTCGATAGTGAATGCAATAAAAAACCCCCAAACCAAAATATGCAATGCAAGGCTTTTCCATGTTTTACAAATGTACCCAAAAGGGTACTGATCGCCAATATAAAATATTTTCTGCAGGAACAAAAACCATTTCAAAAATATATGCTCTCCCTATCTCACCCTCACCCCCCTTTCCACACTGTTTAGCCTAACCTTAAAAACCCCCCCCCCCAAACAAAAAAAAGAGACTCTCCCTTGCCCCCCCCCCCTGTTCCCTTTAGAAGCTGTGCTACAAAAAATTTAAAGTTTAACCTATCGAAAAATTTGTTTCCCCATTTCCCCCATAAAATTAACCTATTCCTAAAACCCTTGTCCTATAAAACCTCGCTGCTAACGCTTTTATCCTAAACTGCCCTGAAATCGCCTCAACCCCAAGAAACTAAAATAATCTCCATAACCATACATAAAAGGGCCCTACCCACCTACTTGCTACCCCCCACTAAATCCATCAAAAACAATCTAAGAAAAGCCCAAACTCCCCCCCCAACACCCTTTAAAAAACCCCCCCCACCCCAACTCCACCACTTCCAAAGATGAACAAAAAAAACCACATGATATGCAGTCCCCTCCCCCCCCACAGAATAAACATGTTCCCTTCTCTAACCAACCCCACTTATGCAACATTTTCTTAGATCCCCACCACACCCATTAAAAAAAGGGTCACCAACTCCCAACCCTTGCTGGTTTCCTAAGCGTCCGAATTTCCCCCCCATATGACCCCCAGTTATACAGGGGTAAACTGGGGGGCCCCTGGCAAAATACCCCCTTCCCCACCCCACACCCACCACTGCTTTTACCTTAAACCCTTTTTTTCCTCCCCACTCCCAACATAATCTTATTACATCTTCACATTTTTCTCAAATCCCTACCACCCACCAGTTTCTAGCACCCCCTCATCCCCCCCAATCCACCCTAACCTCCCCCCACCCCCCCCACCCTTAAAAACCTCTGCTTTTTAATAATACCTTTACCTAGGCCCTAAGGCCAAAAACCCTTTAGTCCCCCCCTTTTCAAACCCCGTCATGACCACATCTTGGACAACCAGGCCCTCCCAAACCCCCACACAAACCCAACCAAACCCCCCTCTTATTTCCCCCTTTTATCCTCACCCCCAAAGGGAACACCTCCGCTACACCCCAACCTTACTATACACCACCGAAATTAAAATTTTCCAACCCCCCCCTGCTGTAACGCCCCTTCACGGCCCCAAACCTTTTAACTTGCCTATAAAAACCCCACTCGTGAATGCTTCGGGGTTAATCCTCCTAAAATTTCCCGCAATTGCTTCATATACCATATCCCACACCCCTAATTCTGGCCCAAACCTTTCCCTCCCCCTTTCCTCCCCCAATCTTCCCCCCAAAAACCCCTGTTCCTACTTCCAATAACCAACTTTGCTAAAAATTTAAATACCATTCCCGAAAAAATTTCCCAAAAATCCTAATGACCCTCCCCCCTTCGTAAAGCCCCCCACTCTAACTAACACAGTTTTATCCCTCCCAAAAAAACCACTATCCCCCCCCTACTTCCCCCCCCCACCCCTCCCCCAATGCGTCGTCCACAGGGGCCTTCAAAGAAAGGATGTTTCACGCATGCAAAGAGCAACTTTTTACAGCGGGCAACCCCGCCCTTTAAACCCTGTTCCATCCCTCACCCCCCCCCCCCCCCGCTTACCATTTTAAACCGCCCCTCATGACACCCCCCTCAACAAATGTGCACCCACCCCACGCCCCCCCCCCCAAAACCCAATTTTTTCCCAAAAAGCCCCCAAAAATCCCTCTTCACGGGAAATCATATGCCCCGAGCCCAAACCAAACCAAGGACCGCCCCCTCCCTGAAAAGTTTTTCTATAAAATCCCTTTTCACACCGTTCCCAAATTTTTTCATGTCCGTTTCCCGGGAAACCCATAAATGACCCCCATGGGACCCACTTTTCCAAATTACCTTCTTTAACCTTTTTCCCCCAAAACCTTTGCAAAAAAATTTTTTAATCCGTTTCACATTAAAAGACAACGGAAAGATAATCTCCCAAACCCTTTTTCCCCCTCCCTTCCCCTTTTTTGGCACCAAGGGCAAAGACCGCCAGTTCTCTGTTTTTGCGCCATTCTTTCCGCCCTTTCAACATATAATTTCCCAAACCCCCCACTAGGGATTCCCCCATTTTCCCCCCCCAATGTCCTTTTTAAAAATTTATTAGATAACCCATCCCATTCCCGGGGCCCCTTCCCCCGACTCAAACCCCTTTTACCACTTTCCCCCACCTCTTTCCCCCTTAATTTCCTCCCTCCAACTCCCGATCCCCCCCCCCCAAAACCCGCGAAACCCTCACCCCCTAAAAAAGTTTCTAACCCACCCACCCCCCCCTTCTCTTCCTTTTTCTCCGTAAACCAATAATCCGCATACCCACTTATTGATTCTGTGGGCAGTGAGGCCCGTCCCCCCACATAACCCCCCCCCCCTCCCCCAACCAAAATGCGCCACGGTATTCCCCAAATGTCTGTCCTTGAAAATTTTTTTTAGAACATTTCCCGGTTTTGGGTTATCACCCTTTTTGTACCTCCTCCAATCCGCCCTACCCTAGTGCAAACAAAATTTCATTATGGGATCCTAAATAAACGACCCCCAAGTTCCCCCCTAAATTTCCCTTTCCCCCCCTCCCTAAACCCCCCCCCCCCCATAACAATCATTCAACTGGGCCCTCCCAAAAATTCTGCCCAAACCAAACCTCCAGCGTGCCCCGGGGGTTTTCCCCCGGGCCCCCTTTTTCCCACAAAATTTTTTACAATTTTCAAACCTTTTCCTCAACTCCCCCCAAAAAAATTTTTAAAACAAATCCACCCCTCATCCCCCAGCCTCCCCAAAAACCTTTCCACCATGACGGAAAAAAACCCCCCTTGTCCTCCCCCCGTAAAAGCCCCACATTTTTAAATTTCCAATTGCTCGGGTATATTCCCGGAATACCATCCACCCTAAAGGGCAGCCAACACTGCCTGTGGGGCTATAAACCCACGTCCCACTGTTCTAACTCTCTCCACTCCTATCCCCTGCCCACATAAATCCTACCAACCTTGCCCCCATAAAAATCCCCCGTACAAGGGGATTCTCAACCTGATACCCCCCCCCTGCCAACCACAACTAAACCCCCCCCGACATCGCACAAAGCATCCCCTTTAAACCCCATCACCCCCCCCGCCCCCCCCCAGGTACTAAAGTCTAAAATGCCTAATCAAAACAATTCCAATCACCTCCAATTAACGCAAAGGCAGGGAAACCCCAGATAATAAAACCCAAAACCCTCACAAAAAAAATTTTTATTTTATCCTTCATTAACCCAAACGCAGCATATAAAACTCCCACAAAACAAACCCTACTCTGCCCCCCCCACCCATCCACCCCCCCAACAAAAAACCCCCCCCCCCACCCCCCTTTCCCCCCCCCCCCCATGCCCCGCCAAAGGACTAGTTTTCCTTTAAAAAAACAGCCCCCTCCGCCCTTTTAAAACGTTTTCCCTGCTTACAAAAAACTTTTATCCTCCAACTCAACTCACTACCTGCTTTTAGTTTTTGCTCCGTAGGAAACAAACATCAACGTCGTAAACCCTTTTTAAAGGGCCACTCCAACCAACCCGTTTTAAACCCAGTTTTTAAAGGGGCCCTTACTTTTTTTCGGGTTTCACCCCTGAATTGGGCAGGGAGGGGGGGCTTTTCCTCTGTTCCGGGTGTGGCTTGCTCCCACCCTTCCCCTTTAAGCTGCCCCACCAAATTTCCTTATTACTCTTTTTAAAAGGACCCCCACCCCCCCCTTTTCCCCTCCCCCCGGGAATTTTTCCCTTTTAACTCCCCCCCCCCCCGTAGGGGTTTTTCGGACCACCTCTGCCCAGCCTTCTTTTCCTGGTCCTTTTTTTCCCAGGGGTTAAAACATCCCTCTAATTCAGCAAAACCCCCCTTTCCCCCTTTCCCAAAGCTGCCCCAACCCAAAACCACCTCTTTCCCCAGGGACAAACCTCCCTGTTTACCTCGCCCCTACAATTTTAACCTTTCCAGTATTCCCGCTCTTCCGACTTTCTCAAACCCGCCCTTGCAATTGCTGCGTTTCCTGACCGTCCATCCATGTCCTCTCCTAAACCCCAGCTCCTCCAAGAATTCCTGGAGCACTGACTCCAAGGGGCAAACCTTTCCCGTGTCCCACTTTTCCCCCCCTTCCTCCAAACCCCCACAGGCGTTGGGGTTGGAACTCCCCCTCCACCGGGGGTGTAACACTTTCCCCCAACTTTTCACCCTCCTTCTCCACCTCCTCACTCCCTAGAGGGGTCCCATCTTCCCGCCGCCAACCCCACTCGTTTGCTGGGGCGTCCCCACCGGGGGTGACACCCCCGGGCCAAATCTAACCCGCACATTCGCCGCTATATGATCATAAGAGCCGCAAAGACCCACACGTTCCCTTTGCCCCCCCATACGACACATATACCTGATTTTTTGGTGCCTGTCAAAATGACATACGAAGGTATAGGCGTCTTTTAGGGGCATCTTTATTTTGTATGACCCTTTTCCCGGGGGCCCTCATAAAGTCCATCCTTCCATAACCCCCCCCCCGGGTTTCATGAATGACTCCATACTTTCTAAAAAATTTCCCTTTTACCAAACTTATTGCCTCAAAAGGGAACCCCCCCTCACTCGAAACCCCCGAAAAGTAAGTAGACACGTTTATGCAAGCACACATCCATCGTCGATTGGGGGCACATTCGGGGGTTCCTGATACTCCTCCACCACACTGCTGTAGTAACTATCCTCAGAAACTTTTCACAAATACCCGTTTTACCCCAATTTAAGGCCACACCCTACAGTTTTCCCCTTAGGGGTAAAACCCTAAAATCCCTAATAATTGCAGGAAGAACGACGTTCATCTTTGCAGGGTTCAGAGAACCCCCAACAGCTCAAATTTCAGACTTTTGTTAATCCTTTCCCGCCCCGGGGACTCCGCCATTCCCGAACCCGTGAAAACTTTCGCAGAAAAACCCGGATTAGTGGGGGCTACTGCGCAGGGGCCCTCCGCACGGGCCCAAAAAAGCGATGCGGCAATGATAAATCAATTCAATGGGAACCTAAAAACCCACGGGCTCTATAGAAACTCCCATGAAAAAACAAAATGTAATAAGAAAAAAGGATAAGTCAAGCTTTTTAAAAATATTTCGCCCAAAAACATTAAAAAACCCCTACTAAAATGTAATCTGTTAGGGACAAAACATAAAATGCTTTACCTTCACACTCGATAAATACTGAAGCCTTTCCCACCACACGCAATTTCTTTTTATTTTTATTTATATATTTCGCATTCACACAGTGGGAAACCCCCTTGTCTTTTTATTACCACCTACCAAAAATTTTGTTGCAAAATATAAATATTTCCATCACATTTCGACATCGTCCGCCTTTGTCAATGCATAATTAATAATTTAATTTAAGAACTTGTAAATTTTTCACAAAAACACAACCCCTCATCAAAACAATCAAAAGGGATTTATGTCTCAGTACTATATTCATTCCTTCCACACTAAAACCCCTTTTACAAATGTCCTTTTCGGGGAAACCAGCCCCCCCGCGACCCCCTTTCTTGCACGTAAATCCCATAAACCCTCAAAATAAAACTCCGATAGGCCCCTCAGTAAAAAAGTCCTCCCCCAAATTCCCCCCCATAAAAATTTTCCCCATTAAAGACCTTTGGGTTTTTAAAATGTCCGCGGCTAACACCTTTATCCCTTATCCACCCCCCCCCTCCCTCATGGCCCATGGACGTAAAAATAAAAACCTTTAAACCCAAAAACGCCACTGCATTCTCCACCTCTTACTCACCCCCCCCCTATATCCCCCCCTTAAACCCCAACACCTGCAAACCCCCCCCCCCCACAACCTGCCACCTTTCCTAACCAACCCGCACAAAATTCTATACCCACAAAAAAATACCGCATGCAAAATTGTTCCCCCATGCTTCCCCACGCTCTACCCCTTCCCCCCCCCCTCCCCCTTTCCTCCTAGAATAGGACAACCCCCCGACGGCAAAATTTCCCTTAAAAAACTAAACATTACCTCCCGAAAAACCCGGTTTTTAAAACACATTTTTTGATTAACCCCTGGGAAGAAGGGCGCTTCTTGAGTCTCCCTACCCCACTTCCTGGGGTGTCTCTTGACTTAGGGACCAAAATGGCGGGTCGTATCCAGCCGGGGAGTGAAAACTGTCCCGTATTTAATTATTCGAGGAACGTTAAGCTTTCGACAATGCTTTTACTGTTATCGGCCCTAATTAGGGACGTCTAGGGATACCGAACGATGAATTGTACGTGTCGCCCTTAATGGAATGAAAAGGGGTTTTGTGAAGTTTACAAGAGCCGGCTTTTACACCAGGTTTGTGGATGAATTTCAGGAAAGGGGACGAGTGGAACTCAACAGTAGAGGGTGTCTCCATGATGTTTCAAAATATTACACGTGGGTAAAGGTACGTAATGTACCCTTCGAGGCAACGTCCTATGGCATTCAGGAAGCCTTCAGCAATTATGGAACTGTTCATACGGCTAGTATGGGAGTGTGGAGGGACGGGCCTTTTTGAAGGGCTGCCCGAGGGGTCCTGCACCCTGAAGATGTCATTGAGGCGGCCAATACCCTCGTATGTTACGCTGACAGGCTATAGGACACAGATATTTGTCCACTATGCGGGGCAGAGGAAAACTTGCCGATTATGTGATTCTTACGAGCATATGGCGGCGCAGTGACCTCGAAGGCAAGCCCCTAGGATGGAGTTATCATGGATGGTGGAACAGCAACCGTGCAACGTGGATGTGGAGTTGGGGGTTGCAGATGGACAGAAGACGAATCTCTGGAGTGAGGAGGTGGACAAGGTGGAAGAGGTGATGGGGACGTGTGTTACCCTCCCGGAGGTGACATCGGAGAGGACCCCATCGCCTGAGGGAAGGGTGGACGTGGAAGAGTCTACCCAGGAGAGGATGTTGGAGGCAGTGCTGCAGGAGTTCTTGGACGAGCCGGAGGCCGGGGAGGACGGACCCGAGAAGTTAAGTGAGGTGCAGCTGATGGATGAGCAGCAGGGACAGGTGGAGGGTTCGAGGAATGACAGAGAGGACAGGGAAGTGGTGGTGGAAGTCCATCAGGAAGACTCGCAGGAGGTAGATGTGTGTATGAGTGAGAGCTCACGCAAACAGACTGCGGGTGCCTTGGACCTCGATGAGGTTTTAACACCTGGGCAGAGACCTGGGAAGAAGTCATGGGTAGCTGTGGGGAGAAGGCAAGCAGGGGAGGGGTGTACCGGGAAAGCTCGGTGGGGGAGGCAAGGAGGGGGTTGGGGGACAGGTTAGGAAAAATGATAAAAATGGTACAGGTACTATGAAAGGTGAATTGAGTTTAAAACACAAACGACATAGGGGGAAGCCGCCTTTCCTGGGAAGTTCAAGTGTGTCACAATAAAGGGAAATGGTCTTAAAACTGAGGTAAAAAGGGTTTGCTAGAATGGTTTTTTACGAAGGTTTGATGTAGATTATGTTTTTTTGCAGGAGCATAAGCATAGGTTAGGGTGTGAATTGCATTTGTGGGGTTATAACCTATTTGGGCATAATGCTTTGCAATTAAAAGGAAGGGTGGCCCGTGGCTGTAAAGGAGACCAGCCCATTGCGTGTCATGGGTTTTGGGGGGAGGGGGGGGGGGGGAGGGTCGTGAGGGTAGATGGGGGGGAGGAGCTATGTTTTTATTGGTGTTATATGCCGGCATGCAACAATGTTAGAGTGAAAGTTGATTTTGTTCGTGAGTTTTTGATGTATTTTTTTGCGGGGTTTTCCCCCTTCCATAA
>NW_026480480.1:0-10138 GCF_026875155.1 Cherax quadricarinatus
GATACTAGAAATACCAAGCTCCTTCCTCATGTTAAGAACTTTTGTAGATCTGGGACAGCCAAGAATAATCTGAGGCTTCATTTTGCATTAACTCCAAGGGTCGGAGAGAACTTTCTCTAGCTAATATCAACATGGGAGCAGCATAATCAATTAAGGACCTAACATAGGCTATGTACATCATTCTCACGATTCTCACATTAGCACCATAGTTGGGATTGTAGCCAGCAACAGCTTTGAGAGCATTTAGCCTAGCTTTACATTTCTTGTTTAGTTGTGGTATAGTGGATTTGTTAAAGGGTACATCTACACCAAGATATCTGTAAGTTTTAACGTAGCTAATGATTTCACCCTGCAAATAGATGGGTGGGGGATGTCGTTTGCTTGTTAATATCTTAAGTTTTAGAGGAAGATATTATGAGGCCTAGTCGATTACAAATTGCTTGAACTTCATTAAGAATGGTATTCATCTTCTTATGCCCTGTTGTATGGATCATGATATCATCAGCATAGCTTATAGCTATATGTTTAGGTGAGGCAGGTAGAGCATTTAGGAGAGCATTAATCAGAATATTAAATAGCATGGGACTAAGAACTCCTCCTGCGGTTTGTACCTAAAGACATTTCTTTAGAATCACTTCTGAAGCCTTGGTAAAGGACAGAGGATACTCTATTTGACAGGTATCCTATTATCCAGCAGAGTAAGCTACCACCAATATTCATTTTGGCTAGTTCATGTAGTATAACGGTTCTGTTCGCAATATCAAATGCAGATTTTAGATCAAGAAAAGTGGTAAAACTAGTAGAGGTGTGTGCAGTGAGAAAGGTGGAAATACAGTTCTGCACACTTTTACCTTTCATGAACCCATAGAGGTAGGGGGAAAGTTGATGTCTGATTCTGTAGTACAGTCTGTTAAGCATCATTCTTTCAAAAGTTTTACAAAGACAACTAGTTAAGGAGATCGGCCTAAATGTATCAGGCTGTTGGGGCTTAGGGATAGGCACAATGAGACTATTGGTCCAGGAAGTAGGAAGAACGCCCTCAATGTAACTGAGATTATACAGTGCCAACAAAGGGTTATCAGGCACGTGCCTTAGAGTTCTGAGAATATCATAGGTTATACCATCCTCTCCAGGAGCAGTTGATCGACCTTTGGTTAATGCATTATCTAATTCATACTCGGTAAAGAGGCAATCACTCTCATCAATATTTTGGCTCATAAAATTAATCAGTTTCAACATTTCTTCAGAAGTACTCTCTAAATTTTTCTAATATGAGATGGAAGGCTTTCATGCCTGGATGTTTTGGACCAGTCATTTATGAGGTCATTTGGCTTTTTCAAGAGGAAAGGGATGAGCAACATTGCCAGTCTTTTTCCTGGTTATTTTATTTATCCTTCCAAGGCCAAACTCAAAGGGTGGACCCCCATTTAATCCACTAACAAACTGTTCCATTCCTGTTGCCTGTTCTTCCTTTCTATTCCTGCATTGTTAGTGCAGCTTGACAGTTCGGCAGGTCTGGGTTATTCAGGTAGCTTACTTCTTAGGTGCATTGTTAGTGCCGCTTGTATTATGGTTTATTATTAGCCAGGTTTGTCATGCCTTGTTGGAACCCTTATAGTGTTGCTGGGCATGGCAGATTGAACAGTCTCGGAGCCCCTGCACTTATTTATGGTCCTCCTTGAACGTGCTTAGTGTGACACCCCTTAGATTTGTGTGTCATTGGCCGTTTAGTCACATAGTATGCTGTTGCATTATCGTCTGCCAAGTCTTTTGCTTTCGTAGTGAGTGATTTTCGTGTGCAAGTTCGGTACTAGTCTCCTAGGATTTTCCAGGTGTATATAATCATGTATCTCTCCCTCCTGCGTTCCAGGGATACAGGTTTAGAAACCTCAAGCGCTCCCAGTAATTGAGGTGTTTTATCTCCGTTATGCGCGCCGTGAAAGTTCTCTGTACATTTTTCTAGGTCGGCAATTTCACCTGCCTTGAAAGGTGCTGTTTAGAGTGCAGCAATTTCCAGCCTAGATAGAACAAGTGACCTGAAGAGTGTCATCATGGGCTTGGCCTCCCTAGTTTTGAAGGTTCTCATTATCCATCCTGTCATTTTTCTAGCAGATGCGATTGATACAATGTTATGGTCCTTGAAGGTGAGATCCTCCGACATAATCACTCCCAGGTCTTTGACGTTGGTGTTTCGCTCTATTTTGTGGCCAGAATTTGTTTTGTACTCTGATGAAGATTTAATTTCCTCATGTTTACCATATCTGAGTAATTGGAAATTTCTCATCGTTGAACTTCATATTGTTTTCCGCAGCCCACTGAAAGATTTGGTTGATGTTCGCCTGGAGCCTTGCAGTGTCTGCAATGGAAGACACTGTCATGCAGATTCGGGTGTCATCTGCAAAGGAAGACACGGTGCTGTGGCTGACATCCTTGTCTATGTCGGATATGAGGATGAGGAACAAGATGGGAGCAGTACTGTGCCTTGTGGAACAGAGCTTTTCACCGTAGCTGCCTCGGACTTTACTCTGTTGACGACTACTCTCTGTGTTCTGTTTGTGAGGAATTATAGTCCATCGACCGACTTTTCCTGTTATTCTTTAGCACGCATTTTGTGCGCTATTCGCCATGGTCACACTTTCGAAGGCTTTTGCAAAGTCTGTATATATTACATCTGCCTTCTTTTTGTCTTCTAGCGCATTTAGGACCTTGTCGTAGTGATCCAATAGTTGAGACAGACAGGAGCGACCTGTTCTAAACCCCTGTTGCCCTGGGTTGTGTAACTGAGGGTTTCTAATGGGTGGTGATTTTTGCTTCTTAGGACCCTTTCAAAGATTTTTATGAATGGGATTTTTAGTGCTATTGGTTCTGTAGGGTTTTTTGCTATTGTTTATGTTACTGGCAACATTGCCAGTCTTTTTCCTGGTTATTTTATTTATACCTTTCCAAGCCAAACTCAAAGGGGTGGACCTATTTAATCCACTAACAAACTGTTCCCATTCCTGTTGCCCAAGTTCTTCCTTTCTATTCCTTGCATTTGTTAGTGCAGCTTGGAACGTTCTGGCAGGTCTGGGGTTTACATTCCGGTATGCTTTACCAATCCTCCTAGCTGCATGTGTTAGATTGCGCAGCTGTGGACATTTTAGTATTTACATTGGTTTTTTTTTTGTTTTTATAGTGGTCATACACACACACCATACACACACACATCATACTTCACACTCACCACACACAAACCACACACTCACACACACACACACACCAACACTCACCACACACTCACACACTCCACACACTTTCAACATACACCACCAAACACACACACACACACACACACAAACCACTCACACACACATCACACACACACACACACACACACACACACACACACACACACAAATGCACATAATGTGGTAATGCTTTTTATTTACAGCTAGCAAAATCAGGGATATTTCTCCGAAATGGTCTTTAATATTTCCAATGTGGATTTAATTACTTAGCCATTTCTTGAAACACGTTGAGTGAGTTGTTTCTAAATTCATTAATTTGTATACACTCAGTCATAATGACGCAAGGTTGGACAATATAATCATTCTGGCAAAGTTTACATTTCGTTTGGTCTACATCTGGGGAATGTGCATGCTCTTTCTGACATACGTCACACAACAATTGGTTGACCTTAGGTTATTAGCTGCATATCCAGGCAATTTTGGTGGAGGTGCTCCATCTTTCAATCTACATTCCTGCAAACAGATGACATCTATATTCTTGCGTGCATAATATGATGTAAGTCAGGCAAAACCGCTTCATGATGGATGCAATGTTCATGAAAAGATTTGTAATGTATCCATGTAGTGAGTTATTCTCAATCTCTTGCTCATTAAGAGGTAATAACTATTATGCTTTGACTACAGTGATGCAGATACTTAGGAGCAAATAGCATAGTTTGTACGTCTTTATCTTCAGGACCTTTATTTTTAAGCATTTTTCGGCATTTTGGCAGCCAGTGATAATGGCCAATTTTTGAAAGCCAGCAAGAGTTATGGCTTCTTTCTCACAAATTGCTGGAAGCTGAACGGAGATTGCTGCACTTTTGAAAGTCAGTCACCATGCTCAAGTGCATCATCCTGATTACATATATTTATTAAAATTGTCAGGATCTGTTCAAGTGCTCCAAAATTTTTTTCTGGAAAGGGAAAGTTGTTATAATATGAGGAAGGTAGGCGAATCCATGCCTCTCGGAGGATGGCACTTCTGGGTTAGTTGCTTTCCTTAACAACTATCACCTTAAAGGTACCTATGGATACATTAGTGTGCTCTGTTTCATCATTCATTGCAGGTAGGACCTGTGCAATCTGACTCATCTCCAATTTCCAGGGAGATACCTGTGTGGAGTGTCCCTCTGACTGGTTGTAGTTGTGTGTTATTGGGAGAATGACAAACTCATCCCATATTCAGGTGTAGCCACATAGGTATTCTGTAGTGGGGACAGACCAGTAGTTCCATATGGGCTAGCAGGGATGGCTAGCTCCTCCACAGATGGGTGGTGTGTGATGGCATTCTGGTATCCACCAGAATCCTTTGCAGTGAGGTGGGGTTCTTCGCACACTTTGCAGAGGTCTCAGTCTCAGATCTGGCTGTGGTAAGACTGGATGGCCCTATCCTCAGTTACTATTTAAAAGGACTGTTATCTGGTTTACATCGAAGTTGTTTGGGTTCTGACTGCAGTCCTTGTGGGAAGAAACTCCTGTAACCCCAATCTTTACCGTTAATACACTAAATTTCGGCTTCTGTCAGGGCCCTACCGTGCACGTACTCTAGTGGAAGGTTTCCCTGACACTTACCACACCAAGAATGTAGATTCCACAGTCTACCGCAACATGGCCATAGTGCTGGGCATTTGTAACACCTACGTTTAGGGGGGTAGGTACACTTCGATGTTTAGGAAAACGTAAACCATGCACCCAGATATTCCGGGGAGGGGCACAGGACCTACCCAACTGGCAATAAAAAGGGATTTTCCTTTAAAGTTTTTAGGGCTTGATGATATGTCCCCCCCCACTTAGAGTTCAGATGGGCAGGGTCCATGCAGAGAGGGTATCCAAAAGTTATGATACTGTCCCTTTTTTTAAGTGGGTGAGTGTCTTTGATGGAGGTCGGAGGCAGCTTAAATATCCCATAAGGTGTATAAGTAGATCAGTTAATCAGCTCTTTATTCTGTTCCACAAACACAAAGTTGTGTAGTGTTTTTCCTAAAATTGGATCCTTTGATTTAGGATGCTTGTTTACAGCTTCATTAGCCATGCACACTTAGCAGGCAGCTGGGTGTTGATCAGGATGGTCAGCTAACAACATTCTTCCTTTGATGAAAGACTTCTGCAGCCCTCGTTGCACCAGGACGTTTGTATACATTGTGTACGAGTCAAGTGAGTCGACTAGTCGACGCTCTTGCCTTTTCACTTTTTCTCTTTTGTTTACTTTTAAAGGGTGGAAGCTATCTTCATTTCCATCACCTGCAGAAATAGGTTCCTCTATGACAGGTTGCATGTTTGCCAGTGTATGATATCTGGTGTAAGACTCACAACCACAAGAATTCCTGCTTATATTTCCCTTCTAGCTTATGCAAGAGCAAATATTTCACTTACAAAGTCTGAAGTTCAATAGATCACATGACACAAGTGCTCAAGTTCAATGAACCCTCCAACCATACTCAACCCAGACCACCTCCACTCAATACGACACACACCCCACCAAAAACACACTCAGAGAACCTCTTGTATGTGTGTTATTATATGGTACATATATGATTTAATGGATGGTTCAGGCGAGGTCTTACCACCTTTATCACAAATTACCTAAGATGAAAGAGAGAGAGAGAGAGGAGAGAGGGAGAGTTGAGAGAGGAGAGAGAGAGAGAGTTGAGAGAGATGGAGAGAGAGAGAGAGAGAGAGAGAGAGAGAGAGAGAGAGAGAGAGACAAAGTAGGTAATATTGAGCATAAAATTAGAATTCTGACATACATCACATTAAACATGAGGTTCAAATTCAATGATAACTTCCACTTGAGTTAGTTCAGGCTACTGCCACCTAATGTACCTCACTGAAATAATAATATAGCAGACATCACAGTGGTCATAGTTGCACGTCCCATCTGTTTTTCCAGATTTCCCATGCCTGCAGATACCAAGTGCATAGCATGTACACAGGCTTGGTTTCCGTTTGCCTTGGGTTTCTGTGATTGTATTCCCTGCTAGTGCATGTTTACCTGTCTTATTCCTGTCCTCACTAGCACCATCAATGGAGCTCTCACCAGTTGTTTTTGGTAATATATCCTCACTATTGCTAGTGGAGTCCTCTTGTTTGCTATTTCCTGTGGTATTACTAGTTTGCAATATTGGTTTTATCTTGTCCTTGACTACACTTGTTTCCCCACTTACAGCTCCTGTCTCCCATGAGGGGGGGGTGGGGGGGGGGGTGGGGGGTGGGGGGGGGGGGGGGGGGTGGGTCAGTTATAAGCTTCCAATCATGAAATATATTCCTGACCTACCTGGGAAATATCTCCCGCTTCACATTACTGTCTCCCGGACAGCACTCCAGCTTCACATTACTGTCTCCCAGGGACGGCATAACAGCCCCCACACATTTAACTGGATACCGGACATCACCTCCAGCCCTTAAAGGTTTCTAATACATGGCTAGCATCAAGGGCGCATACCATCCTGCAAGGACTTTTTATTTTCCCATCTGACGTATGAATGCTTCCAGGTTTTCTATGAAGGCTGACTTTGATGTTATCTCTTTGAATAACAATGTGAATTTTGTCCACAGATTTATCTTCATTTGGAATAACCCAAAAAATACTTCCCTGATTTAATACTGCTTGTAGATAGTCTTTGAGATATCTGCACAAGCTCCGGATGCTACATCCAGCAATTCAGGAAACAGCTATTAAAAATTGACCACTGTCTGGAAATCTTCCAGAACTCCTGCCACCCAACATCTTACTCCTGGGGGATTTCAACTTAGCACATAAATGGAGGAATATAGTCAAATAATATTGTTGCAGTAATAACACCAGGAGGCAGCTCTGATGAATACTCACACTCACATTTGGGCTTTTAAATCTCTGCCACAAAATTCAATTTAACCAGCAAATAATAGAGCCTCTAGACTGGAGAGTACACTAAGACATCATCTTCCCTAACAATGATGATCAGATAAGAAATGTCACCATATCAAAAAAATATACTCAGATAACACTAATTGAGGTTCAGCATGTATGCGTGGAAGCCCCAAGACCGACAAAATGAGATAGTCACGAGGGAGCATTCACCAAATTCAACTTCAATAATCAAACATAAGTGGGACCAAGTAAACCAAAAGTTCCTAACCGATAAAAGCTGGGAAGATATTCTAAGCAACACAGACCCATAACTTATTGCTAGAACAGAATAAACTCGTGGCACTCGATGTTATGCACAAGGCTTATTCTCTAGAACGGGAGGAGTAGAGGTAAATAGAAAGAGACAGGCGCTCCCTTTACAGGTCGACGGAAAAGAAATAACAGAGCGGCACTAAAAGAGGTAATATATTCTGTATGCGAAGGGAGACACTGGTCAGAGAAATAGCAAGCATCGAACTTAAGCTAAAAGAATCCTTTAGGGTCAGGAATCGCGGGATAAAATTTAAAACCCCAAAAATTTAAAATCGAAAAAACCCAAAGTATTTTTCCCCTATGCCAAACCCCCCCCGGAAAAAAAGTCCAGTTTTGGGGCCCCCTTACTTAAACAAGAGGGGGGTCCTAAACGGGATGCCCGAAAGGGAAAGAGTAAAGCTACTCAAGCCCCAAATTAGGGATTTCATTTTTAGAAAAACCGTTTAACCAAAATGAGAGTCGAAAAAAAATTCAAATTTGGAATTTTTTTGAGGACCCCACAAAATTTAAATTAACACAAGCCAAATCTGAGTTATCTGACGCCAAATGACTTCGAAAAGGCGATAAATGACATCCCCATGCACTTGCCCCAGGGCCAGACTCTGGAACTCTGTGTTCATTTAAGAACTGCAAGGGAAACCCCTATCACGGGCCTTTTTCCCTCCCATGGAGAGGGGGGCCTGGGGCACGGGGGTCATCCCTCAGTTACTAAAAAAAAAAGCCCTAGCCCCCCTCCACAAAGGGGGGCCCGTAAAGCAAAGCAAAGAAATAAGGGCCAAAAAGCACTAACATCCCCTTCATTTTAAAAATTTTTGAAAGGGTCCTAAGAAGCAAAAATCACCCCCCATCTAGAAAAACCCTTTAGTTTAAAAAACCCCGGGGGAAAAATGGGGGTTTTGAACAGGTCGCTCCCGGGCTGTTTTCCCAAAAAAAAGGATCACTTTCGACGAGGTCCTAAATGCACTAGAAAACAAAAAGAATGCAATTTTAAAATATACAGGGCTTTTTCAAAAACCTTCGACGTGTGACCATGGCGGGATAGCGCCCAATATGCGCGCTAAAGGAAAAAACAGGAAAAGTCGGGCGTGGATTATAATTTCCTCACTAACAGAAAACCCCAAGTGAGAGCCCGCCCAAACAGAGAAAGTCCGAGGCCAGCTACGGGGGAAAAGCTCTTTTCCACATGGCACAGTACTAGTCCCATTTTTGTTCTTTCATCCTCATACCCGACAAGACAATGTGTCAGCCACAGCACCGTGTTTTCCTTTGCAGATGACCCCCGGGAATCTGCAGGGGACAGGTTTTCCCATTGCGACATGAAAGGCTCCGGCGGACATAAACCCAAAATCTTTCAGGGGGCTGCAAAAAACAATATGAAGTTCAAACGATGAAAAAATTTCAATTATAAGATTTGGAAAACATGAGGAAATTAAATCTTCTTTCAGAGTAAAAAAACAAATTCTGGCCACAAAATAGAGCGAAAACCAAAAGGGTAAAAGGCCCTGGGAGTGTTTATGTGGGAGGATTCCCCTTCAAGGCCCATAACTTTGTTAAAATCCCCATCTGCTAGAAAAATGACAGGAGGGTTTTTTTGGAAAAACCTTCAAAATTTGGGGGCCCAAACCCCATGTTTGACCTCTTCAGGTATTGGGTTCTTTTTAGGCGGAATTTTGGCTGCACTCTAACAGCACCTTTTAAAGGCGGGTGAAATTGCCGACCTAGAAAATGTACAGGGGAACTTTCACGGGCGCATTAAAGGAGATAAAAAAACCTCAAATTTCTGGGAGCGCTTGAGGTTTTTTAAAACCCGTATTCCCTGGAACGAAGGGGGGGAGAGATACCTGATTATATTCCCCCTGGAAAATCCAGAGGGGCTAGTAAACCGGGCTTGCACCGAAAATTTATCACTACGAAAGCAAAAGACTTGGGAGACGATGCACCCTCCCCCCAAAGAAAAGCCCGGGGGTCACTAGCAGTTAAGAGACCATTTCAAAAAAGGTTTAGGGGCCCCCCGGGCTGTTTTAAAATTTCCCCGCACACATAAGGGGGATTTCCCAAAAAACCCCTGGTGTCTTCAAGCGGCATGGACAGCACCTAAAATCGTTCCTGATCAGGGGCTGTGGTCGTAAGGGTTTGGGTTTTCGTGCAGCCCGCAGCAACAGGGCCCGGTTGTCAGGCCGCTGATCCCCCAGGAGGCCCGGTCACGACCGGGGCCCCGGGGGCGTTGACCCCCAAAATTTTCTCCAGGGAAAAATCCCCGGTAAAACAAGGGGCGTAACACCAAATTTTTACAAAAAAGGGAAAATTTTTCTTTTGGGAAAAAAACCCGTTTTTTTGATTGACGCAGACTACAAAAGAGCTTATTCAATCAGGGGGGTGGTAGTTAAACCCCTACCCACCTTTTCGGAGGTTTGTCACCTCAAAACCATCCCGGGGTTTGGGAGGGCCCCCATATCCCTCCTGTGGGTGGGAGTCACATTTACCCCGTTTTTTGTGGTGGTAGGGGCCCCCAACCCTCCTGTTTGGTGGTAGTGCACCATACCCTTTTCCGTTTTGGGGGTTTTTACAGATAAACCCCTCCTTAGGGTAGGAGTCACCTAAAACCATCCTGTTCTTTGGGAAAAACCCCCCCGTTTCCCCCTTCCCTTTGTGGGTGGTTGGGCACCCCCATACCCATCATGTGGGTGGCAAACACCTCAACCCCTGC
>NW_026480488.1:0-23370 GCF_026875155.1 Cherax quadricarinatus
TCAAATTTTCTTCTCGTGTTTATAAAGTACGATTCCAAACTGGTCTGAAAAACCCAAATGGCCGATTACACGGTGTAAAAAGAGTCTTGAATGATTCCGTACTGAGGTAGGGAACGCTATTCTCCAGGTTTTGCCAGGAACCCAAAATCCTGCATTAGTTTATCTGATTGATGTGGGCCTCAGGAGATGTCTCGTTCTTGTACTGTGATGTGTGTGTGTGTGTGTGTGTGTGTGTGTGTGTGTGTGTGTGTGTGTGTGTGTGTGTGTGGGTGGGTGGTCTGTGTGGGTGGGTGGGGGGATGGTATGTGTGTGGGTGGGAATGTGTTTACTCAACTATTTGTGGTTTAGTGGTCGGTCACAACTCCGACCCCGCCTCTTCACTGGCCCCTACTATGTCACTCTTCCCTGCTCTTTGAGTTTTATCATACCTCATCTGTGTTTTGTATTAGAAGGTCTGCCCTTCGGGCATTCGGGCCTTTTCCGGGTTTATTGCAACAAGTAGTCATAATATTAGTCCAGTTATCCTTAGAATTACAATAAGTTTTAATAGTGCTTTAGGATTGCAACTGATAGGATGCTAACTAAAAAAAATAAAAACTGATTTTAATATATTCACCAAGTTACCAAGGGGACAAAATCTAAGTAAATCAATTTGAATAATTGAGGATATAAACTCTTACACTTCTCTCGTAGTAGTACAGTTGGGGAAGGCACAATTTATATCTTTAATAACTCTTAAATACTGCCGGTACGTTGTCTTCAAGTGTTTGAAAAATGAGTATATGTGCCCCAAAGTTGTTCGTTATGTCTCAATAAGACTCGACTCTATTTAAAAAACAGTGACTGACTAAACGTCCCAAATTATCTAACTTCTTGACCAACCAGGCAATCAAAATAGCTTGCTTAACTGTAAGACAAACAATTCTCCGAACAGCAATATAAACAAGCTGCAGCACAGCGTCAGGAAAAAGGGAAAACAAAAAAAACGACTCAACGGGAGACCTTCAGCAGATTATCCATAAAAGGCATAAAACTTCCTTAATACTGATTCTGAATTTAGCATAACCAAATCCTGACTAATGACAGTGCACAGATACCAGCCAAAATAGGTCAGAAGCTGGAGCTTGGACCTGGGGTTTACTCAGAGTGTCAATACGAAACACAACCTCGGTAAAACGTCAAAAATCACTAAGTCTGAACTATGCCTGTGACCAGAGATACACAGAGTTACGAGTATTATGTTTTTGACTCAACACTGAAACCATACTCTATCAAAACAGTCCCAAATAATGAACAAACAGCCAAGACAAAAGAGATGGAGAGAAAGGTGTTGGTCGAACCAGGACCAGCAGAGAGAGAGCGAGCAAAGGAGGCCCAAACTCCGAGCTCAGGTGCGATCACGTGATTTTATCGTGGTGCTCCCGAGAAACCGCAGGTAAAAAACACAAGGGGGTAGTTAACAAGGTGGTTTGCCAATGCAGACAGACACTCAACACTCTCAAACAGTGAGCACAGAAAATACAAATGTTACATTCTACCTAATGACATAAGCTAAGTAAAATAATATAAACAAGATACTTTCAATTTAGCTAATACTGAAAATATCAGCAATATAAAATTATATGAAAGATAATATACATGAAATATCAGATTACATTATGTAAAGTAAAAGGACACAAGTGCAACTAATGTGACATTTTATTGTGCCAACGTTTCGCTCATCCAGGAGCTTTTTTCAAGCTTTAACAAAAAATATGGTAGAGCAATTAATTCGTACATGTACGAATTAATTGCTCTACCATATTGTATTACTATACCAGTACACTTTTGTCACTACTCCCTACTACTACTACTACTACTACCACCACCACTAGTATTGCACCTCACTCTGAGCCATGAAATTGGTTTGTAATGGCTTATAAAGCCCTGGAGAGCGAAACTTTTGCCACAATAAAATGTTACATTAGTGCACTTGTGTCCTTTTACTTTACATATTGTCGGTAATTCTACCCAACTTTATTACAATATGTACATTATAAACATTTGGCCCCATTCAGGGGTGCAACATATAGTAAACGAGTTTGAACAAGCCGTCAATAATTTTTATATAAAGTCCTATTCTAGAATATTTTGTTCAAGCCAAGAAGAGAGTGGAACAATGATTCTGCCTTCTGACCATGCAGAGTTATTGCAGACCCAATGTGGCTGAAAATTCGCATTCGATTCTTGGAAAGTTCTTATCAAATATCAGTGTTTTTGATATCCTGACATCTAGAATTTGTCAGTCTGTCCCTCACTAGATAAATTTCCGCTGTTGCAACCTATCCTTTAAACACCATCAGCACAATGTTGAGGAGAATTCTTTATCAACATGTTTTTTAAACAATTCGTGAATTCTTAAAAATTACTTGTATGTTGAATGTTTTAAGGACATTTGGGCAGGACAGATTAATTCTCATTGCATGAGCGAACCAGCACATTCTTGACTATGATTAATTTTCCTAGCTGCCAGAAAATGCTGATTTTTAACAAACTCCTTAGGGTACGCACTTTAAATGGCAGTATCAAATATTTTCCAAATTTCTTCATCGACAAACCATTCTGCACACTCGTAAATCTCAGAAACACTTTAAGAAAGACACTCCTTTTTACTCTTGTTTCATTTTTGAATTGTAGTGAATGTATGAGCACACATTAATGGTAAACCTAAAATATGGTAAATTTGAACTTTCTATAAACCCGGTGTATCAACACATCTAAGAATGGCAGTTTAGATTCCACTTCTTTCTCAACAGTGACTTAATGGACTGGATCACAGAATTGAGTTTTGGGTAAAAATATATCCAGGGCCATCTTCTTTGGCCAAAGACACAGGATGTCATCCACATATCTATGCAGAGTAGGATGTCCTACCAACAGCCTACCTTCGAAAACTTTCCCCAACATGTTGATGCAATCAGGTTTTTCCCTATCAAATTTCTAAGTATCTTTGCCAAAAATGAAATTTTTTTTTTTGTTCTTGCTGTCCATCATGAGGCCAGATTCCAATTGGGTGTTTTTTTTTTTTTACTCCAAAAATTACTATTTTAAAGTTTGTTTCTTTTTGAAATAAATAACATGGCATCTTGGCTGTGGACTCCATGTCAATGCTCAGATTGAGAACTACTCAATCGCCTTTTGGGGTACCTTTCCCAAAAAAGGTTTCTGGATACTGTGCCCAAATCTGGTGTGCGTTTCTGTATTTTTAACAGACAATGGAATTTCTTCTTTTTCTCAGGAATAAGTTTTTGACCTTCGATCTCCCTTTCGCGAAAACTAGTTCACGGATTGTAATGATTTTTTTTTACACATTATTGAGGGAAAGATGGTTCTACTCAATGTAATGGGGATTTGCGATATTCCTTACCGTTTTTTGTGTTGATTTTTCCCCCAAATTATTATTTTATTATTATTATTATTATTCTTATAATCAAAAAGAAGCGTTAAGCCACAAGGGCTATACAGCACTGCAGGGTAGGGGAAGGGAAACGAGGGTATTGGGCGGCAGAAGGGGGGAGGGATGATCATAGGTTTCAGAAAAACAGCGGGGCAGGGGATAGCGCGGGATAGAGGGTACAAGAGATTGAAGTAGAAAGGGCTGAAGGCATCAGAGTTTGTGAAGTAATTCAGTTTTTCAAAAAGTCAATGAGAGAGTCCCGGGTGAAAGGTGGGTCCATCAGCAAAAGGGAAGGTAAAGAGAGAGCAGTGGAGCGAAGACGACGACGGAGGTAAATTCTGCGTGCTCGTTGATAAAGTGGGCAGTCCAACAGAATGTGGCTGACTGATAATGGAGCCCTGGGAATTCTCACAGAGAGGAAAACAGGTCGCCTCTCCAGGATATCCATGAGTAAGACAGTATGGCCAATGCGAAGACGGGAGAGAGTAGTCCTCCCAACCTCGACACTGGTGACAAGAAAACGGCCGTAACCTATACACCGATTTAATAGATTGAAGTTTGTTTTCCGAGCGTAGTAGACCCCAAAGTTGTTGCCAACGGTGTGAAGGGGGTAGCTATTGCATTTAAAAAAGTCCGTAAATGGAATACCTCTATATGAAACTGGTAGGTCATGTACGCTGACCCGCACAGCAGTGTCTGCCTGTTCATTGCCCTGTACGCAACATGACCAGGGACCCAACAAAAAACAATATCTTTATGCTTGGTAAAGATGCGGCATAGCCAAAGTTGGATACGGAGGACTAAGGGGTGAGGTGTATCAAATTTCTGTATAGCCTGTAAAGCACTATGGAGTCTGAGACAACCACAAAATGAAGACAAAAGGCATAGAAAAGCAATACGGATAAGTGCTGCAAGAATGGCATACAATTCAGCAGTAAAAAAAACTAGCCGAAGATAGTAAATGCCCTCGTACGACGCTGTCCAGAAACACTGTTGTGAATCCTACGCCGTCAGAAGACTAGAGCCATCGTGTACACTGCCAAGGCATGAGAATGAGAGTGGAAGTGGTCAAGAAAAAGAGAGCGGGAAACGACCGAGACAGTTGGGCTTTCGAGCAAGGGGGAGGGAAAGAACAGACTCGAACAGCTGGAACTTCCCAGGGGGTAGGGAAAAGTGAGATGCTACATGAACATAGAAAGGGGTAATTGAAGAGAAGACAAGAGCGAATGTAGGCGAAGAGAGAAGGATTTGGGGTAAACAAAGGGGGGGCGAACAAAAAGAATGTCTGCTAATATCATGACCAATTTATAAATGGGAAAGGGTTGCGGAGATCATGGAGCGTACAAGTAGCGAAGGCAATGGGCATCACGGCGATCGGATAAGGATGAACTTTGCTTCTGCTAAGGCCTCAATGGGGGAAGCGAAAAAACCAAGGCATAAAAAATCCTGGTGAGAATGGGGTTAAGGGTAGAGAGAGGCAGGAGACCAGAATAGATCGGTCACCATAATCAATTTTTCGATAAAATGAGGTGGAAGTGCGAAGGGGTTCGACGATCACTCCCCAGAAAAAGAGCAAGGGTTTTAAGAGGTTCAGCCTGCTTGACAATTTCCTCAAAGGTAAGGAGGGTTTCCAGGATAACCACGGTCAAAGAGGAGGCCCAAAACCGGGGTGTACAGTTCAGGGGTAGGATTTATAGAGGGACAAAGGGTGATTTGGGGAGACAGAGCGTCAGTGAAAAAAATTTTGGGGAGTTTTGGTGCTGGAAAATTAAACCCATGGTGGGGCCAAATTTTGGGAAAAACGGCCGACCGCATGCTGGAGAGAAACTGTAATGGGTGACAGTCGCGCCCCCACAGGGGAATAGCGAATCATCAACATAGAGGATACCAAAAAATTTTATGGAAGACTAGAGGCCAAATCATTTTTTCAGGGAAAAAAGTGTTGGCTCAGAACACTCCCTGGGAACACCTTCGCTGGATAAAGTCGGGAAGCACATTTTTAACCCGAACACGGAAAAGCCTGTCAGTTAAAAAAGTTCTTAAGGAAGATGGAGATTTCCTCGGGGGCCTAAGGATTGGCTTTGGGGCCCAAAAAATTAACCCCCAAGTTGTTTTATACCTTCTCAAATCAAAAAATATGGCAAACGAGGGGATTCGCAAAGGCAACAAAAACTATCCAAGCGTAGTAAGGGTCATGGTAGAACGTCCCTTAAAAGAAAAGCCTATTGACAAGTGAGGACGTTGTGTGTCTCAAAAAACCACACTAAACGTCTATTTACCAGGCTTTCCTCACTTTGCAAACTGCATTGGAAAAGGCAAGGGGACAATAGTGGGAGGCTTCTGTCCCGTATGCCTGGTTTGCGGAAAGGAGAAAAGGGCAGATTTCCACAGCTGTGGAAAAAAGCCTTGTGCCCAAAAAAAATTGAAAATGCGTAATGGGATGAAAGGGGCGACTGATGTAATTTGTACATCGAAAAGAAAGTCGTGGGGCCCACTGCCGATGACGCAACGAAGTGTTTCCTCCATTCTTGAAGTGTAAAAGCACATTAACTGTTCTTCTCTAAGAAAAAATCCAAGGGTGCTAACTCTCTGGCAGACTTTGAGGGAAAAAAACGAGGGTATAGATGGAGCCCCCCGAAAATACAGACCAGATGATTTCCAAATTTTATTGGGAACATCTAGTGGGGTTTTCATATCAAAACCAGCAACCCGCAGAACAAACCGGGTCAGGGGAATATTACCACTCAGTTTTTGTACTTTTTTCCAGCTGCCCATAAGGAACAGAGGGGATGGTGAGACATAATCTTGCCAGCAAGTCTTTTTGCGTCACGGATGAAACGGGGAGCATCGCACCTTCGCTTAAAATCAAGAAGTCTCTCCGGTTCATTTTACCGGGGACCTGCCCATGACGCATTTCAAAAGTACTGCACGAGCACAAGCAGGGGAAACCCCCAAGCACGCATTCGAAAATGCCTGCCCAAAATTTTGGGGAAAAAAATGAAAGCTGCGGTTAAAAAGGAGGACGAAAGAGGTTAAAAGCTCATCAAAGAGGACAAGAAGGGGAACCCCACTAAAAACAGTTGTTTTTTGAGTAGAGGGTTTCCATTTGCCTGATCAAATTGCCAGCGGGGAAGAAAGGGGGGGAAAATGAAGGGGAAGTAAGAATATTTGGGAAAAAAGTCACTCCTCTGTAAAACCGGGAGAAAAACCAGTGAAGTCAAAACGGCCGGGGGAAAAGCGACTGGAAAAACGATGCAAGAAAGGTGATCCGAGATCAAAAAGGGGTTGTACCTGTATTTAAAACATGGGGGGGTGGTAAACAAAAAAAGCCCTAACTGAATGCCCGGGGAAACCAGTGGAAACCCCCCCGAGGAAAGAAAGGCATTAAAATCGCCAGTAACAAACGGTAAGGCGAAACAAGAAGGGAATATCCAAAATAAAATGCCTTATCCACCTATGCAAGTTTGATACGGGCTGCTGTGAAACACGAAGTACAACAAAAAGCTGATGGATGGAATATCATGCATAAAGAGGGCATTTTCAAAAAGGGTCCCCACAAAAAAAGGGATCTGAAGAATAAATAAATTATAGCCCGAGATGGAAGATACAGCAGATGTAAATTTTTGGTTCCTGTAAGCAAACGCCAAGAGGGGGAAAAATGGGAGAGTACAACGAAGCTCACCCCGATTACTCCAGGCCCCTATTTCCACTGTAAAAAAGGCCAGATTGGGAAAAAAAGATACCTGAAATCTGCAGTAAGGGTTTTCCCATGGGTTAGAGGGTTAGAAAAGTCCACTCGGGGGCACAGAAAACGTTCAAGCAGCGAAGGAATGGTGCACGTGAAGAAAGGAGTTGCACAGATGAAGAGAGGAGAGAGAAGGGAAAAAGGTGGGTCATGTCCCTTTAGGTTTGGGCTCGGAATATATTCAGAGATTCTTCAAGTGTTTCAGAATTCAGAGACGTCGTATGGGAGACAATATTGGAAATGGTAGGGGGAGGATGAGTAAAGATTGGAACTGTAATGGACTGTACCAAGGTAGGGGGGGGGCGAAAGGGAGGAGGGAACTGGAGAAGAACATGGAAGAGGACAAGAAGAGGCAGAAAACCGGGGAGGTGGCAAAAAGGGGAAGAAACTTGGGAGGGAACAGGGGTGGAAGGACAGTACGAGGAGGAGGGGTGAACCTCTAACACTTGTAACAGAGCCAGTGAGAGGGAAGAACCAGGTAACAGAGACAGGGAAGGTAAAAGGGGGAGGTGGAAGAAGGGAAGGAGGGGTTAAAGGACCTTTTTTTGACTTCTGAGAATTTGAGGGGCGATTGGGGAGTGAGGTGTCGTACGAGATCTCGTCGATACTGAGGCTTTTTTCAGGGAAGAAAAACAAGAAGCGAGAACAGACTAAAGGCGTTGAAGTAGGGACGTCTGAGCCTGGGACAGCAAAAGAATTAGATACAGGAGTGACTATGAAAAGGTAACCACAGAGGAGGCTGCAGAAGATGGGACCCCAGAATTAGGGGGATGTTTTGAAACACGGAATAAGAACAACGAGGTAGTCTCACTTGGAGGCGGAGATGAGAAACTGCCATGGCATAAGGGGGACCTTCGCCTCTTTGAGGTAACGGATTTCCCCCTCATTTAAGTAGACTTGGCAACGGCGAGAGTAAAGAAGGGTGAAACCTCATGACAATTAAGGCAAGAGGGAGGTCGATTGCAAGACGTATTAGAATGGTCATCGCACCACAGACTGGCATTCGGCTATAGATCTGCAATATTTCGCTGGATGGCCAATTCACCAGCAATTCTACAAATGTTGCGGTGTAGAGATCATCTTTCGAACTTTTAACCGATGTCCTGCTACATAAACTGAGGATGGGAGTTCACGGGTGTCAAAAGTTAAACAAGCCACATTGCTAGGGTATCGTCTCTGCCTGTGGGCAGGAAGAACATAATTTTCCTTTAGGATTGGGAGATCTTGGAGTTCCAGCTGTTCAAGAAAGTCATTGACACATGTCTGAAAATTTTGTTGAACTAGTTATGGGGCAGAATGACGGGACCACTACAAGAATTGAGGGGAAAGAAAGTTTTTCAATAGTGACAGGAACAGTAATCGATATGGGAAAAAAGAGAAAGATCATGAGCTGGGTAGCATTCTGTACAGTGATGATGCACATACCGCTCTTAAGAGCAGAAAAAGAAATATCTTTACCAACTGGCATAGGAGGGGCCTTGCCCAAAACTGTCGTCAGAAAGATAGGCAGTAGAGGAAGTCGTTCATAAAGTGAAGAATTTAGTCATTGTGCATTCTGAAAGTGAGCGTGGAAAGAGAGTGCAGGACGTGTCGATCTTTTCTGAGAAAACGGAAGGTGGAAAAGTATCTTCACAGGTATTGTCGTTGGGGTTTTTGGCGTGGGACCAGATTGGCCACGTGGAAAAAGGGCCGGGGTTCGAAAATTTCCGAAACCTTTGAGGGGGAGGCCGAAAGCAAAGTCAAAGGAGATGGGGGTCAGATAAATCGAAAAGGGGTCAGTCGAACCTCAGTACCTGAAGCGGTGAGAAACAGCACCACAAGAGGGACAGAGGCGGGGAGGTCCGAAAGTATCCAAAATGACGGGGGGCAAACAGGGTGCGGGAACAAGAAGGGCCCGGGGGGACAGGTTTAAACTGGGCGCTAGGTTATTTTCTTCTTTCTTTTTTTTTTTAAGAAAAAAAAAAAAAAGAAGAAAAGAAAAAAAAATAAAAAAAAATAAAAAAAGGGGGGGACCGGGGGGGGATATTTCCCTTTGGAGGAAAAAAGGGCCAGAAATCTCCCCCGGGCCCCAAGAGGACCTCAGCCCCCGCAAGTAGCGCAGAGCACAGGAACCCGTCCAAAACCCTACCCATCAGCCAGAAAACCACAACCCCGGGAAAAACCTCACTCGCCAAGCACCCGGTGGAAAAAAGAGCGGGCGGCCGGATACCCCCACAAACATACCCCTTCGGCCCACCCCCCCGGAACCCAAAATGGCTTCCAGAGAAACACCCTTTCCGCCTGAAGACACCCAAAGCCACCCCCCGGGATACCGAAAGGGAACAACACCCCCCAGCAATCCAGATTCCAAGCAAACACCCACCCCCCAAAAAACCTCAAGGGAATGGGATGGCCCCTGGTCCCCTTTTCCACTACCAGGAACTACGTGCCTGGGGGGAAAAAAACCCCAAATGCCAAAAGGGAAAGGGGGCAAAAGGGAGGGGTGGGGAGGAAAAAGGGGAAGGAAAAAAGGGGGGGATGGGGAAGGGAGGGGATGGGGAAGTTTGGGGGGATTGGGGGTAATTTAGGTTGGGTCTGAGAAGGAGACCGCGGGGTCTAATTCCCCAGACCAAAGCCCCTTCCCCACAAAAGGAGCCCCCCCTTGAAGAGGGTTTTTCCCCCCCAAAAAATTTTAAAAATAAACAAGCTTTAACATTTTTTTTTATGTAATCGTTGACATTTCGCTCAAAAGCTGGTAGTCACAGAATTTCAGACATTTACTTTTAACTGATGTCGCTAGAAAATTTTTACAGTTACCAAATTTTACAAACAAGTAGAGTTTTTTACACAAAAATAGGGGATTATTTTTTTTTTTTATAACTTTTGAAGGAAAAATTTTACTACAAACAAAATGTGAGGTTTCAAATGCTGTTTTTAAAAAACATAAAAATTTATTTTAAATTGGATAAAATTTAAAAATTTATAATTTGTATTTTTCTTTCCCCCCCTTTAACAGAAATTTTATTTTTAGAAATTTCAAAACCCGGGAATTACAAAGGGGCAGGGTGGGAGATTTTTCAATCGCAAAAGTTTGTTCGCTAGGTCATTACTAAATATTTTAAAGTTGATGGGTTTTTAATATGTCTACTCAAAGTTTTTAATATCTTTCTCTCACCCTTCTGGGACATGCAAAGATATGCTTGATGCCACCATTTTACTAGAGTTGTTTCCTTAACACATCTACCCGACTTTCCCACTCATTTCTAAGCCTTGCATGCTCATAATGTGTGATTGCAAAACGAAAGGACTACAGAGCTAGCTACCTTCAACTTTCCCCCGTGGTTGTTCTTAAATTTGTATCATTTGATCGCAATTATTGCAAAATGTACACACACACAAAACACACACACACACACACTCACACACACACACACACAGTTGAACCTCGCTTACGAAAACTTAATCAGTTTCTTGACCTTGCTCGTATCCTGATTTGCTTGTATGCTGAGTCAGTTTTCCCTCATTTAAATTGTTTGAAAAGCCTTTAAATCCTTTCCAGGGGAAATTCCTGCGCTCAGAGGTAAGAAAAATTCACTTCAATATAACCCAAAAATGAACTCTACAGCTTATTTATCTATTAAAATTTGCTCTAATGTGACATAATAAACAATATAAATAATATAGAAACCTGATAAATACTCTAGAATGAATAAAATATGTCATTACGTATGTGGCTATGTAGTGGTGCTGGCGCGGAGAGTTTATTGTTAGGAGACAGGGCAAAATATGATGATATTATTAAATCTTCGGCTTATTTATCTATTACAGTTGAAACTTATATGATAGAGTAAACAATAATGAATACCACTGAGACCTGATATATACCTGGAATGAATAAAATATATTGTACGAGTGGAGGCAGCCGTAACCGCTCCCGCATTGTTGTGGTATTCACTGCCATCTAGTGACGGCCTTTTCGAAGCCGTCTATTATTATTATTAAATTTTTATTATTATTATGAAGTACATTGTTATTAATATTATTATTATATTATTATTATTATTATTATTATTTTTTATTTTTTATTATTATTATTAGTATCATCATTATTATTATTTTTATTATTAAATTTTTATATTACTATTACATTATAATATTATTATATAATGGGGAATGCTTGTAGAGGGGGGGGATGCAAGATATTCGGGTATAATTTAGGAAACTGAAGCAAAAGATCCAATTCCCTAGATCAAGAGCCCCTCACCATGTACGTACACTACTAATAATAATAACAGTAAGGAGAAGCTTCGAAAGGCTGCCAGTAGTTGGCGCCACCATCAGCAAAACATTGTAACCACTGCTTTTCACCTGTCTAGACTTAAGTAGTCTATAGTATTAGGTTAAGTCTGCCCAAAATGCCCCGGCATAATAGTGACTTTCTTTGTCTCCAATCATATTATGATATTTTAAACACACATTGTTACCTTTGCAATGAAATAAATATTTATTTACTTACTTAAGGAACCTCCCTTTTAGGGAAAGTACACATCCTGAAATTTTTTTTCGTAATCCAGAGCAAAACATCGACCGAACGACTGTTCGTATCCGAAAAGTTCCCCAAAGGTGGGGCGTTCGTAATCCAAGGTTCCACTGTATTTGAAAAACAACCACGAGGGAGCATTCACCAAATTCAACTTCAATAACAAAAACATAAAGTGGGGACCAATAAACCAATCCTAACCGAATAAGCGGGGAAAATAAACTAAGCAACACAGCCCCAAATTAATGCCTGAAAAAGATTAACTCGGGGCACCGAGTATGCACAAGGCTTATTCCCAAAAAAAAAGGAGGAAATGTAAAAAGAAAGCAGGCGCTCCCTTTCGGGGACAGAAAGAATAAAAGCGGGTAAAAGGGCAAAATACGAAATGCGTAGGGAAAACCGTCAGAGAAATAGAAGCATCGAACTTAAGCTAAAGAACCTTTAGGAGTCAGGAAACGCGGAAGAACTAAAAGCCAGAAAGAAATCGAAAGAAAACCAAATATTTCTCTCCTATGCCAAACAAAAAAGAGAACAAAGTCCAGTATTGGGCCCCCACTTTAAAAGAATGGGTCTACACAGATGACACAAGGGAAAAGAGTGACCTCAAGTCCCCAATAGACTCAGTTTTTTGCAAGCCGCTAAACCCAAATGAGAGCGAAACAAAATTAATTTTTTTTTTGAGAGACACAAAAATTTTATTAAAACAAGCCTATCCAGTTTCCCCACGCCAAATGACTTTTGAAAAAGGCGATAAAAGACTACCCCTGCACCTGCCCCAGGGGGCCCGACCAGGAACCTGTTTCACAAGAACTGCAAGAAGCCCCTATCACGAGCCTTTTCCTCCTATGGAGAGGGGAAAAGGACTGGGGGGCGTCCCACAGTTACTAATAACAAACATCCCCACCCCACAAAGGGGCATAAACAACAGCAAAGAACAAAAAGACCAAAGCTCAACCCCATACCATAAAAATCTTTGGAAAAGGTCCTAAGAAGCAAGATCACCACCCATCTAGAAACCCCTCAGTTACACAACCCGGGGCAACAGGTTTTTAAACGGTCGCTCCGTCTGTCTCAACTTTTGGATACACGACCGGGTCCTAAATGCACTAGAAGACAAAAAAATGCAGAGAAATTTATACAACTTTGAAAAAACCCCTTCGAAAAGTGGACCCATGGCGTAATAGCGCACAAAATGCTGCTAAAGGAATAAAGGAAAGTCGGTCGAGGGATCTTAATTTCCTCACTAAAAACCAGAGATAAAGTCCGGGGCAGCTACGGTAAAAGCTCTGTTCCCAAGGCACAGTACCGCCCCCATTGTTCCTCATCCTCATTCCGCATAGACAAAGGATTCAGCCACAGCACCGTGCTTTTTTGCAGATGACACCCGAATCTGCATGACAGTGTCTTCCATTGCAGACACTCCCAAGGCTCCAGGGGGACATCAACCAAATTTTTCAGTGGCTCGAAAAAAATATGAATTAAATTACTCAGAAAGGTAAAAAAGGGGAAAAAATTTTCATCAAGTACAAAAACAAATTCTGGCCCAAAAAAAGCGAAACACCAACGCAAAGCCCTGGGATGATCATGTCGGAGGATCTCCCCCTTCAAGACCATAACATTGTATAAATCCATCTCTAGAAAAATGACAGGATGGATAATGAAACCTTCAAAACTAGGGGGGCCAAGCCCATGAGACACTTTTCAGGTCACTTGTCTATCTAGGCTAGAATATTGCTGCCACTAACAGCCCCTTTTAAAGGGCAGTGAAATTCCCGACCTAGAAAATGACAGAGAATTTTTCACGGCGCGCATAACGGGGATAAAAAACCTAAAATTTACTGGGAGCGCGGGGTTCCAAACCTGTTTTCCCTGGAATGCAGGGGGGAGAATACATGATTATAACACCGGGAAAATCCAAAGGGGGACTAGACCAAACGCATACAAAATCACTCACGAAAACAAAAGACTGGCGACAATGCCCACCCCCCCAATAAAAAAGCGGGGGTGTCACACACGTTAAGAGACCATCAATAAGTGTCAGGGGGCCCGAGACTTTCAACTGCCTCCCAGCACACAAAAGGGGGGAAACCAACAGACCCCGGGCAGTTTTCAAGCTGGCACTTGACAACACCTAAAGTCAGTTCCTGATCACCGGGCTGGGGCCGTACGTTGGTTTGGGGCGTGCAGCCAGCAGCAACAGCCGGTTGATCAGCTCGATCCCCCAGGGGCCGGTCACAGCCCGGGGCCGCGGGGCGTTGACCCCCGGAACTCTCTCCGGGCAAACTCCAGTCCGGTATAAAAAAAATTTAAATTCCAAGTGTTTTTCGTGTTTTCTCCATTATTAAAGGATTTAAATGATAATTTTACAGCAAAAGATTTATAAGACGAGAATCACTTCAAAAAATAAAACATTAATTGTTCATTATATGCGGGTAAAGTCGAGGACTTCTAAAACATATTATATTAATTATAAAAATTATAAAATTATAAAAAAAATCTAATCTATATAACCAAAAACCAATAAGAACTAAAACGTAAGAAAGAAGGAACACTGAAACGGGCCACTGACCCACCCACACCCTCTCTGTATTTATCTAATCTATTTTTAAAACTAACAACGTTTTAGCCCAAAAACTGTATCGGAGTTTGTTCCACTATCCACAACTCTGTTACCAAACCATTGTTTTTCCTAACCCTTTTCCTAATCTGAATTTTTCCAATTTGAAACCATTGCTGCGACCCCGAAATGGCGGGAAAATTTACACACTCTTTTTACATCCCCTTTTAAAAATTTCCCCTGTTTTCCTTTATACACCTCGATCATATCCCCCAAATTCTACGCCTTTTCAAGAGAGGCAGATCCGGGGCCCCTCATCTCCCCTCATGGGGAAATTTCGATACATGGGATCATCTTTGTCATCCCCTCGTACGTTTTCCGAGCATTTAAATCCATTCTGAAATTTTCAGTTTAAAATCAAAACCATTTTTTTCTGAAGCTTGAATCAACTGTGTTTCTCCAAAAAAAAGGTGAAAGCTAAACAAAATTTAAGAAAAGAAAAACTGATCGCTGGGTCAGTACCATTTGCCTGTTTTGGGGTCAGAAAAAAGGAGGGTCCCAAGAACCTATTTGTTCGCCACAGGACCGCATTAATTAACAGTTGACAACTAAAAAAGCTTCAGCTACACTTATTGTTTACACAACAGCAGGATCTCTGGCCCCCTTTAGATAGTTGCAAGGGCAACCCTCTCCAAAAAGCATGTTTTGCCCCACATGAATAATTAATCCTGATCATTCGTCCAAGAGATCCCGTTATTACATAAACGGGAAGCTAATTTAAAATTACTGGACAAAACAACGGCGCACAGTTACTGATGACCAGAAGGCAGGAAGAACTAGGTAAAATTCATGAATACTTAAGACCCCCTTAGGCAAAAAGAGAGAATTCTCTGGGCAAGTTGAACAATTTGGACCCCCCCCAGGACAATTAACCCATGCCCCGCCACCAAGTGTTACTACAATTGCCTCAGACAAATCTGCCCACATATGATGGGCAAAATTAGAGTGTCAAGTGAGACTCCGATTACTGACCAAACAGTTGGAGGGACATTAACGATTTAAAAGGAAAAGCATACACCTTATTAAGGGATTTGACATAATTGATGCTAAATATCATTTTTTTTCAGGTCCTAGAAATCAATTACTGTGAAAGGACGAAACACGAGAAGCATATCAACAGGCTGGTTGATCTACATCTCCTTCCCACTTTTTTGCAATAATTCCCCGTGTTCAGAAAAGCTCAAAACAAATCATAGATCTCTGACCTCTTCGAAAACTTGACAGAAAGTGAATGGTGATTTTCCAATTGAAAAAGGAAACTGCAGAGAAAATTAATTTAACACTTTAACCCAAGTTTGCAAAACATAGGATCACATTTTACGGGGGCAATGAGAGATTGCAATACATTGTTCTTGAATGCAGCTAATGCTAGCAATGTTAATCATACATCTAAAAGGTCAATCCCCAAGGGGGCCAAAAAAACATCTCCTGCCAGTGGGGGGTTTTCCATCACGACACAGGGCAAGAAGGGAAATTAAGACTAAAAAAAAGTGGGAAAAATTTTTAGGGGCGCAAAAAGTCCCATCACAAGTCCCAAAAACCTTTTCTCTGTTACTGAAACATTGGTTTTCCATCCCCTTTCAAATGATGAAAATTTGACGCACCCCTTTCCCCCCCCCCCCTTCAAAAAAAAAAAAAGCGTCCAGGGCTTTGACCTGTCATGAGTGCCTGAGTAACCGCCCAAAAACACCTTAAACCCAGATATTTAAAGCACTGGAAATGCAGAGATACCACCCCACCCTAATGTGTCCGGGTTTCAGACCGTATATAAAAAAAGAGTTAGGTCAGCACAGCTGTTTCGCTGACAGCTGAGAACACCCGACCCCAGGAAAGGGAGGAAAGACGGGTACTTCCCCCTACTACTGCAGAATAGATAGCTTAGCAGCTTTTCAAAGTTTACTAAAGCGCAACCATTACGTTACCAGTAAGATCTTACGTACGAATGGCTTGTCAGCACAGTAGCTATCACGCGTTTGATCAGGGGTTCCAGGACTTTTATCCAAAAACATTGCTCAGCGCAAATACAGCTTTACTGGCTGGTTTTTCCCAGAGCCCTGGCCAACAACTGATGATCTAGCTAGAGTCACAGTTGGGGTGGGCGGGCAGCTTGAAAATGACAACTCGTGGGTGTGGACTGACCCCCCGCTTTTTGTACAAGAAAGGTTTTTCAGGGGACCGTTGCTACAAGAGAAAGCCATTGTCACCTGGCCGACTGACATTAGACTGACAAGGGCGGGGAAAATAATGGCCATTGGGATGATTTCTATAAAAAAATTTGGAGGGGGAAAACCCGGTAAATGATGTTTTTTTGCGATCACAGTGGGTGGAGGGCATATGATATAAGAGCACCCACTACTACGAAGAAACTCTATCTCATGTCGACTGACCAGTTTTGCTTGAACACAGCGCATGACTAAAGTAAACCCATTGATGATTTTAAAACTTCTTTCAGAAAAAACCCTTTAGAGCAACATCTCGTGTCTCACATTCCTACAAGTGCAGAGGAAAATGAGTCATTTGAATCCATGAAATATGAGTGAAACAAGTCGAGAGAAAGACTTCTCAGTTTCTACAATACCTGAAGACTAAATCTGCAAATAAAACGGGGATAAGTTCAGAATCGGGACTATTTGGACTCAGAGACTTTATTAAGTAAACCGGGGATTTATTCAGATAATTAATATGCCCACCCACAGGGGTTTCACAGAGAGTACAAGAAACTAAATAATCAAATATGGTTTTCCTACTGGGTACCACAGGGAAAAGAAAGCATTAAACGGAAATAAATGGCATAAAATACCAACACAAAGGAAAAAAAACACTAACAGTTTAAAATGTGTCCTTTATTGACAACGTTTCGCTCACAAAGTGGGTTTTTATCAAATCACAAACAGACTGTTTTTGACTTGAAAAAGCCCAGCGTGGGCGAAACGTTGCCATAAAGGATCACATTTAATCTTAAGTTTTATATTTCCAAAAATGTAAAGACGCCGGAGATTTTCTAGACCCTTTTCGACTGTCCACAAACGTTCTTAAAGGGAATTTTGACCCACTCCCCCACCCCCCAACCAATGGGGTTTTTGTTAGGTAAGACACATTTTTCATATGTGTCTTGTAAAAAGTTGGAGAATTACCGACAATAGTAAGAAAAAGGGACACAAGGCAACAATGTGACATTTATTTGGCAACGTTTTCGCCTCCAGGAGTTTTTATCAAGCCATTAAAAACAAACATGGACACAGGGGGTATATAAAGGCTCAGAGGAGGTAATACTGTGAGGTACCATTTCGATTTCCCACTAGGGGTAGTAGAAGTATAGAGTATAGAAGGGGGTATGACAAAAGTAATAAAAATTAGGTAGAGAAAATTAATTCGTACATGAGTAAAAGGATATAAAAGCATTATTTGGGAAAATAAAATGGGTTGGACAAAATAAACTGGAATGAGGCAGTTTTTGTTTCAGTTTTCACTCTCTGTGCTTGTGTATATAACAGGAGAGCCCCCCCTTATGTAAGGGCGGGTTTACTGTTTTCAGGAGGATTCTTGCTAAGACTTCGGAGAGGTAAGCTCCCTTTGTTTTTTTTAATTGATTCAAAAACAGCGATCAGTGCTGATTCAAGGCACTTGCGTGTGCGAAATTTAATTTTTTTTTTATCACAAATTGGGCGTCTCTGAATTTCAAAAGATGATTGGGGGAATTTTTCGGTGTTGTACACGGGCGTTTTTTTAATTTGTCTTTCCAAACATCTATTTTGTTCATTGAGGCGGGTTCGAGGTTTCTTGCTTTTCACCTACGAAATCTTGTCACAGCCTCCACGGGGTATAGTTAAACCCCTTTCTTTTACGGGTTCGTGGTGTTTGGGGTTTGCCCTGGTTAGATCCTTTTTTGAATGGTAAACGAGGGCGACACTGGTGTTAGTTTTGTAAAAGTACGTTTGAACTTTTTAGTGCAACCTGGCTGTTGGAAGAATTATAACTTTTTTGGGGAGGGGGTTTTGATGCTGGAAAATTTGATGATCTGAAGAGCCTTTTCTTGCAGTCTTTGATAAAAAAAGAAGGGAAAATTGAAACTCAGGAATGTTTGGTGAATGTAAGTACTTTCCTCTCAAGAAACTCAGGACTACAAATTCGTATCTCTTGGGAAAAAACCCGATGATGAGCCTTTTTTTTGGTTTTTGGAAATCTTGACTGGAATAGAATGTGTGAGATCATTTTTATTGGGGGTTTTCCGATAAACTTGAAATCTTGGGTTGGTCTACTTTGTAAAAGAGACGCCCAAAAGGGTATTTGTCATTGGCCCTTTTCTTCTAGTGAAAACGGGAAATCGCGGTTCAACTGCGTTAGCTTGCCTGAAGATCCCGAACATCAAAACGTTTTGGAGTTATTACGAGGCCCATCCCCCCACGTAACTAACCAAGTGACGCTTGAAGGGATGAGTTGGCAAAGTGTTCGCCCTTTAAGGTGTTCCAGTATAGTTTGGCTAGGACGGCACTTTTTGGGGGGACCCCTTCCCCATGCCATGGGTTTGTTTGTAGAGCTTTTTTTGAAGGAAAAACGTTGAAGTTAACACAGATTTCAATCAAGTCAACAAAATCCCCGGGGAGGAAAAGGGAAGATTAAGGTCTGGTTGACTTTACGTCGTAGAACCTCGAGGTTTTTTTTGGTAGTATTTTTGTGAAGAGGGAAGTCACATCCAAACTGCTTATTTTCTTGTTAGGGATGGAGGGGTTTTACGGATGGGGTTTTGAGAAGGTCCCTGACGGGGCGGGAGGTCCCCCAAAAAGGCGGGAAAGAGTTTGGCAAGAACTCCGGCTATTTTGTGTGGAGCACTGCCTTTTCCTGACGTGATTGGTCTGAGAGAATATTGTGTTTAGGGTCTTGGTAAACCATACATTGTGCGGTTTGGGGTTCTTGGTAACAAGACAGAAGTTTTCTTCCCCTTCTCATGCTTTTTGAGTATTTGTCGGGTTTTGTATGAAAGTCTTTGGTGAGCGTCTCCCACTTTTTAGTGCTGAGGTTTCGTATGTAGATTGATCTTTTTCAAAAGGTCCATCATTTAGTGTTGTACCCCCACGGGTGTTGATATGACACTCCACCCCCTTTTGTCGGCGGTGGACGATAATGTTGGGTCTTTGGCGGGGCCCTTTAAGGGCAGTGAGAAAACTTCTAGAAATTAGAAGAAAAAGGGTTCACAAAAGCTGCAGTGAAAGGGGCCCTGTAAACCCTTCTGAATTGCTGTCACTGTGTCTTGGTTCCCGGGTAACAAAATTGAGTTAAGTTAGGTTTGCGTATGTTGGGGGAAAATTTAGTCCCAGACTCAGTGCTTGTTCTCGAGTCGGTTAAGGTGCGGACGATAAGTTTTTTTATAGGATTCGCGTCCCATTTCCTTTCCATCGACTGTTGTGCAGAGGTACTGAAGTTTGCGATTGAGTTTGATCTTCTTTTGGGGGTTAGGTGGGACTGCACGCCCCTTTAAAACCGCTACGAAAACAAGCACTGAGCCCTGGGACCAAATTTTTACCACCAACATAACGCAAACCTAACTTCAACTCAATCTTTTTTACCGGGAAACCATAGACCAGTGACAGCAACTTCCAGAAGGTTTTATACGGGGGCCTTTTCACGCATTTAGTAACCTTCCCCTTTTTCTAATCTTCCTAGAAGATACATCACGCCTTAAAAAACCCGCCCAAAACCCCCAACATTATCGTCCCCACCCCGACAAAGGAGGTGGAGTCGTCATCTCAACACCAGTGACTACAACACTAAAATATGGACCTTTGAATGATCAATCTACTACAACCCCCCAGCACTCAAAAAGTGGAGACGCTCACCAAAGCTTTCTAAAACAAACCAACAAATACTCAAACGCACAGAGAAGGGAAAAACTTCTGTACTTGTTACCAAGCAACCCTAAACCAGCACACATTATGGTTTCCCAAGACCCAAAACACAATATTCCTCTCAGACCAATCACGTCAGAAAAGGCTTGGGGTCCACACAAACAGCCCGGGGTTCTGCCAAAAATCTTTCCTGCCTTCGGGGGCCCCCAGCCCGCCAGGCGACCTTCTCAACCGCATCCTAAACCCCTCCATCCGTAACAAGAAACTAAGGGAGTTTGGGGGTTTACTTTCCCCTTTACAAAAATCCTACCCAAAAAACCATCGAGGTTCTACGACGTAAAGTCAACCAACCTTAAACTTCCTTTACCTCCCAGATTTTGTTTCTTTGATTGAACTCTGTGTTAACTTCAAAGTTTTTTTTCCTTCAAAACAAACTCTACAAACAAACCTAGGCAGGGAATGGGGTCCCCCCAAAAAGTTCCGTCCACCAACTTTTAAAATGGAACACCTAGAGTCCGAACACTTTTGCCAAAATCATCCCTTCAAGCGTCACTTGGGTTTCGTTTCGGGGCGATTCCCGTAATAAATCCAAAACGTTTTTTGAGTACGGGGTCTTTAGCAAGGCTCAAAGCAGTTTTAACCCCGACCAGTTTCACAAAGAAAGTTCCAAAAACAAGTACCTTTCCCCACGTCCCATTTACAAATAGACAACAACCTAAGATTTCAAGTTTACGGAAACCCACCAATAAAAATGATCTCACCCACTCTATTTCCCGTCAAGATACCAAGACCCAAAAAAGGGTCATCATCGGGGTTTTTCCCAAAAACATACCGAATTTTTAAATCCTGAGTTTCTTTACGAGGAAGTACTTACATTTACCCAAAATTCACTAGTTACAATTTCCTCCTTTTTTTATCAAAGACTGCAAAAAAGAGCTCTTTAGATCACAATTCCCACGCAAACAAAACCGCTCCCAAAATTATAATTCTTCCCAAAAAGCCAGGTTTTCACTAAAAACTCAAACGTACTTTCACAAGCTAACACCAAGTCCCCCGCTTCTACCACTTTTAAAAAAGGGGTCTAACCAGGACAAAACCCAAGCACCACGAACCATCAATGCAGAGTTTCACATACCCGTGGGGGGCTGTGACAAGATCACGTAGGTGAAACAGCAAAAAAACCTCACACCCCCCCAAATGAACACATAACGCATGTAGGAACGACAACTTAAAACAACGCCCGTGAAAAAACCGAAATTCCACCCAACAACTTATGAAATTTAAGACGCCCCAAAAGTATAAAAAAAATAATTTTCCCCACAGCAAGTGCCTTGAATCACATGATCGCTGTTTCGAATACAATTTAAAAAAAACAACGCAGCTTCACCATCTCCGAAGTCTACAAGAAAACCCCCGAAAACAGTAAAAACCCGCCATCACATAGTCCCCTCCGTTAACTACACAAAACACAGGAGTGAACCTGAAACAAGCTGCCTCATTTCCCTTTTTTTTTGTCCAACCTATTTTTTTGTTACCCAAGTAATAGCTTTTAATCCTTTTACCATTTACAAAATTAATTGCCTACCAATTTATTACTTTTGTCAATACCACTACTACTACCTACGACTACTACTACCACTGTGAACATGAAATGGTACCTCACTAGTATTCACCTCACTCCTTTTTTTTTTTTTGTTTTTTATCCCCCTTGTCCTGTTTGTTTGTAATGGCTTGAAAAAAGCTCCTGGAGAGCAAACGTTTCCACAATAAATGTCACATTAGTTCACTTGTGTCCTTTTACTTTCATAGTGTTTTACCTAACAATGATTGGTTGCATCCTTTGAAGTTGCCGAGGGGCCCCCGGGCCCCCCTAGGTCCAATGGCCAACCACCCGACGGGGGATACCGAAGACGATTTATATCCCGATGCCCCTTTCACTGAACTTTTACCGAGAGCAATGACCCCTACACCCCAGCAACCCTCCACATCGCTACGTCACCATGCTGCCGGGCTTACTTTGCGATTCATCCCATGGGCATCACCTCACACGTCACACCTGACTCACATTTCACATCGAGGTCCTAGTTTTTTTAGTGAGCAAATTTTCCAGTATTGTCGAGATGTTTGAGAGAAGTATTGTGGAGAAATTTTTCTCCGGGGGGGGGGTATAGCCCCCTTCAGCCCCTTTCAGCCCCCTTTCAGCCCTGGGGGGGCCCACCCCTCTCAAAGGGGCAAATATCGTTTACTGATAGGGGGGCAGTAATTGACCCAGATGCGACCTGGGGGGTGCGACTGCCCCCCCGTGCGGCCCGTTTGCTAAGTATATTTAAAAAAAGGCATCCATCTCTACCTTAGCGGGAAAATTTAAAGGAAAACCTGCCCCACTTTATTCCCCATGGTGGGGATCCGTATATGTTGTCTATCTTAAACGCAAGAATCAAACATTCTGTTTTTGCTTAGGGAGGAAGTGGCCCAAAGGGAAAGGAAAAATCTATCAGCTTTTCCTTTGTGCTAGGGGAGTAACGGCGTGGGTACTGTGGCATCTTTAGATTACTTTTGAATCTACGAGAGTTTAACTGACGCCAGGATAATCAACAAAGAACGACTGTGCATTTTGTTGAAAAAAGTGTCCAAAAACACAATAAACACTTTAAAAAGTGGAAACCCGCTTCTTTAGTGATAAGAGTGAACAAAAAAACAAATCTTTTTTGGGGAAAATAGTGTACCAGTGGGGCGTTTCCTAACTATGAAGAAGTGGACATCCAAGGACCTTCACTTCTATCAACACCGATACCTGTCGAAGGTGAAAGAACACCATACCAGCACAAGAGCAAGGGAGGTTACAAATTCTTGAGATGGGGACTGCGCAGCTCTTGAGTCACAAGAGTTGAATCAACCATAGTCGGGGAGTTAGGGCGGCTTTTTAGTCCACACAAAATAATTTTTCAGCCATCATGAATAAAAATGCTGACAATACCCCCAGTAGGGTAATTTTTTGTTAAAATAATAGATCATTCCCGCCCGCTGAGAATTTTATCAGACAAAAATTCAACCCTCGCTGCAGGGGGCGGCTGTTAGACATTTGCTGTCTTTTTTTTCAGCTAAGTTTCCCCCACATTTAAATTTAAATAAAATTTTATCTTTTGTTGGGAAAACCATTTTTTCAAAATTTTGGTCGGCTCGAACCGGATAAAAAGGGCCACACGTCGT
>NW_026480499.1:0-28460 GCF_026875155.1 Cherax quadricarinatus
TCCTACCGGGAGGCTCCTGGGGGGCTTCCACCTTCTTCCTACACCTTCATCTTTCCTTCATATTTTTTCCTTCCTTTCATCATCCTTCCTTCATTCCTCCCTTCCCCTTCTTGCTTCTGGTTTCTATAAAAATTATACACAATTAGTCACAGATACTTTCATAAAACTGCTTTTATCACCCTTCAGCAAGTTTTTCTTTTGTGCGATGTGTGGTTTTATAATTTTTTTTATCAGGAGCGGCACTGTCAAAATAATTTTGCTCATTAGTCACGCCCCTACCGCCTGTCAAAACAAGGGGTCGGTGCTGCTTCCCCCTCCATTCTATCTAATTATTTTTCCCTCCCTCATTCTATCCTTTCAATCTGCTCTCTTTCTCCTCCTGTCTATCCTGTCTCAAAAGGTACACAAAATACAACTATACATATGTAAATTACCTAGGAAACCCAAAAAATCCAAAAAAGGTATACCTGCTTGAAGATGTAGTAAACGTGATGATGAAAATTTTTTTTGGGGCCTCTCTGAGACAGAGCTAGAGGGATAACAGGGAGTTTGGCAACAACAAATAGAAAAACAAAAAAATTTTTTCGTCTCATCTTCTCCTCCTCCTCCTCCTCCTCCTCCCCTTTTCCCTTTCTCCTTTCTCCCCTTCTCCCCCTTTCTCCTCCTTCCCCCCTTTCTTCTCCTCTCCTCCTTCCCTCCTCCTCCTCCTCCTCCCCTCCTCCTCCTCCTCCTGCTCTTAAAGATGGACACTGCCCCCCTCCCTCCACCGTTTTTTACTCTCATAAAAGGTCAGCTCTTATAGATGTTATCTCCCCTTATCTTTCACTGTCATGGGGAATTGTTTTCATGCCCCAAGGGAAAAATTTATTCAATTATTATTATTAGGTATTAGGTATTATTTTATTCTTTTCTTCTTCTTATTCTTCTTATTTCCCTTTTTCCCTTTTTTTTCTTCTTCTTCTTCTTCTTTTTCTTTTCTTCTTCTTTCTTTCCTCCTTCCACCTTCCACCCCTCCCTCCTCCCCTCCCTCCCTCCTCCCCCTCCCTCCTCCTCCCTCTTTCCCTCCTCCTCCCTCCCCCCTCCTCTTCCCTCCCACCTCTCACGCCTCCCTCCTTCCTCCTCCCCCTTCTTCCTCTCCCGTCCTTCCTCCTCCTCCCTCCTCCTCCCTCCTTCCTTCCTCTTCCTCCTTCCTTCCTCCTCCTCTTCTCCTCCTCCTCTTCTTCCTCCGCCTCTTCTTCTCCTCCTCTTCCTCCTCTTCCACCTCCTCCTCTTCCTCCTCCTCCTCCACCTCCTCCACCTCATCCATGCTTTTGGTCTCAAACTCCTCGAAAACATGAAAATTGATCTTCATTGACACTCAATCTGTGTAGAGCATCACTTGGGAAGAGAAATCCCAGATTTGCAGGGAAGTCACATATTTTCTTACCCTAGACATGCTGAAAAAGGACGACTGAAATGGTTTCCCACAATGCAACCACTGGCTCCCCGATTTTTTTATATGGTCACACTGACCATGGAGACCCATATCTCTCACATGTGGCCTACACTTCTCATGCTTGATTTGAAGCTAGCTAGAATTTATGTGTATAGATACGCAAAACACCGTATCTCCTATGACGATACATAAACGACCGCGACAGTCAAAGGTTAAAGAGTAAGGAGCTTTGAAGCCACTGTTGGTTGCCATGAAGCTCAGTCTCATGAAGCAGGAGAATATGCTTTATTATTACCTAAATATCAACACTACAGCTTATTCGCCTATCACAATTGATCCTATATGACAAAATTTACAAGACTAGTGTTTCCTACTTGACCACATCTGACCAACACCATATCCCCTTTAAAAAAACAGGCATAATTAACAGATAATACCACAGACCACTACCCTACTTTCCCATAACAACTCTGGTAAACTACCCCAAGACACTACTAAAGTCACCTTCAGACTTCACAATGATGCAGCCATTAATAACTTCACACAGCAGTAGCAAATCATTGATGGCACACTGAGCTAGAAACCTATACAAATATTGACAGAATGTATTAATAATTCTAAAAAAAAACCAATACCTCTATAACAAGACACCTGCCCTAAAAAACTAAACAGAATACAGCAAAGAGACTGGTGAACTCCCTGGCAAACACCCACCATTCTCAAATCCATAAATACAAAACAAACCAATATGCAAAAACAGTACAGAAATGGGTCCCTAACCAGAGACCAATACAAAAACGTTACTTCGTCAATCCTAACAGCCTGATAAAAGGCTAAAAAATTGTATTATGAAAACAGGTTATCCAACGTACGAGGTGATATAAAAAGACCTGAAAACCCTATCAAAATTCTGGGAACAAAAAAAGATATTCCACGAAATAGCGAAATAAAAATTATCAAAATCAGATGAACCCCAACACCCCACAACAGAAACAGCAAACAGACTCAGTGATTTCTTCTCCACTTAGGAACAAAACCTTGCCCAATAAAATCCCAAGCTCAGATACCCCCCAAATGACTACCTCACCCGTCAAACTACCCGAACAACACTGTATCCTACTCCGACTTAACCCATACGATAGTCTCCCTTATTATCAACGCACTAAAAACAGGCAGGAGAGTGTAAATACCTTACCACCCTTTATATACAAAAAAGTGACCACAAGTGCTAACACCAATCATTGCAACACCTTTAACAAATCCATTGAAATCCTCCACCTTCCCTACAGTAACCAAAATAGCAAGTCACCCGGGGGAACCCGATCCACAAGGAGGAGACCCAAACAAAGTATGAATAACTATAGCCAATATCCAACTTAAACCCTCTCTCAAAATCTTTGACAAATTTAATTCATAAACGAATCTACCCTACTTTATCTCCCAAACATACTCAACCCTGCCAATTTGGATTCAGCCTAATAAAAAATAACTAAATGATGCTATATATACACATGCTAGAACATATATACACTGCAATAAGAAAAAAGAAGTCCCCACTGGGGAATCTTCATTGACATACGTAAAGCATTTTGATACAGATGACCATGACTTGCCCACGTAAAATTGTCACACTATGTATAAGAGGGCAACTCCTCAACTACCACAAGTCATACCTCAGCAACCAAAGCCAATATGTGTACGCAAATGGGGCAAACTCTTTCTGCGCAAACCAATTACAGTTGTGTCACCACAGGGAAGTTCCTTGGCCCTCTTCTCCGTATTTATTCTCCTATACATAAATGACCTTCCAAATACTTCGCAATTACTCAAACCCACACTATTTGGAGATGACACTACATTACGTCTTCTCTCAACCCGAGCCCAGTCACGCTAGCCAATACTGTAAATACCGAATTACAGAAAATATCTACCTGGATGAGGACTAAACAAACTTACACTAAACATTGACAAAACCTACTTCATTCAGTTGGTAAACAAGCTACAGATGTCCCTCTAACAAATGAGTAAACGATCACCTATCACAAAACTAACAGAGGGAAAAATCTTAGGAATCCACCTGATAAAAAGACTCAATTATTCAAATACACATATACAAAAATTTCTAAGGAAAATTTCCAAGACTGTAGGCATACTATCGAAGATACGGTACATGTTCCACATCAGCCCTCCTGCCCTAAATCACTCTCATAATTAACCCCTATCTCACCTAATGGAATTGTGCATAGGGCTCAACAACAATTAACCAACTCAGACCACTAATTACTCAACAAAAGCTGCAGTTTAGAAGATAACAAATTCTCTCTCCACAACAGCAGCAACACACCACCAATATTCATTCACTAAACCTACTCACCATACAAAACATCCATACTTATTCCGGCACCTATTACATACTAAACACTTAACTCTGATATTAACCCTCCCTCAAACATCTTGCCAATCTCACAGAACACATGACATAACCACAAGGCACAGATCACTCTTTGAAGTTCCTCGTGTCCATCTCACACTATGCAAAAACTCAATGCACATAAAAGGCCCTAAAAACTGGAATTCATTACTGTAATATATAAAAGAAACAACTAACTTTAATAAAATCAAGTCTCTTCTCAAGATCACTTACTCACCCAAAACCAAATAAATACTGAACTAACTAACCTTATAAATTGTATATCTTTAAATGTTTCTTCTCACAATTATATCACATAAATGTTAAACAAAAAACCCAAATCTAACTTATTATTTTTTTAAATACACTACCTTACAGAAAACTCCATACGACTGAATGTACAACAATGCAAGCAACCATATACCGTCTTTGTAATACCACTTGTGCTTTAAATCGTAAATCTGTTTACATTAATTTTTTATCACAGTTTCATCAATGCATAGTTCATCTTAAATTTAATTTAAGCCAAGCCCCGTAATGCTATGCATAGTAATAAGTGGCTTGGCAACTGCTCTTATCTCTATTTTTTTGTACCTCTGTATGTGTGCTCAAATTGTAAGAAATAACTAAATAAATGTGAGAAAACAATATCACTAACTAAAACATTATAATTACTTCCAGAAGAATATATTTTTGCATAACACCGAGCAGTTCGACGAGTATGAAGAGGATTTTGGTAAAACAAATACCATTCTCCTATCTTTGTCTTGTGTCTTATATTAGAGAAAACGTGAGTAAGGCAACAGGCTAACTATGATATACACTCGACTACACGCATAACCATGAACAAAAAGTTATTTTCTCTCAAAACATTATCTCACATAGCATATGTTTTGAGAGCCTAGGATAACCCCTAAAAAAGTCACGTGGCTTATTTTTAGTACCTGCTAGGGTTAGCCATATATGATTTTGGTAAATATTCGAATTCCACCGGGTAGAAACATTAGGCGTGTTTTCTTTTACACCTGTTGTCAAGTTACCCCAACAGTAAATGGGTATCTGGGTTGTTAGTCGACTATGTGGGTGTATCCAGGACACTGACCTAATTTTCTGGAAATCTCAGCATAAACAAGTCCCATTCTGTACAGTAGTATGGTCACTGATGTCACTAGGCCTGTATACCTTGGTACATGTACGTGAAGTAAATAAAGATATTATTATTATTCTTCTCTTCAACGTACAATCTGTATCCCACTGAAAGGTGGGGTTGCCCAAAAGAAAAAACTAAAGTTACTCTTCTCCTTTTAAATTTAGTAATATATTACAGGAGAAGGGTTACTCGCCCCTTGCTCCCGGTATTTTAAGTCGCTTCTTTATGACACGCATGGCTTACAGAGGAAGAATTCTGTTCCCTTCCCCATGGAGATAAGAGAAATAAACAAGAACAAGAATTAGAAAAAAATAGAAGAATAACCCGAGAGGGGTGTGGTATAAATATGCTTGTACCTATATGTGTAGTGTGACCTACGTGTAAGTAGAAGTTAGCAAAGACTTACCTGTAATCTTTGTTTGTTGGTTATTTATTCAAACTTGGGGCAATGTATGATGGAAAGATACTCATCACGTATGCCAAAAAATGAAAGAAATCCAGACCATAAATAGCGGAGGTCACTTCTCAGCCATTATGCTGCTTAGCGTATATTTTTATATGGTTGTTATGGATATATCTCATTTTTTCGGTCTCATTGATAGAATGAAAGATATATTACAGAAATAGATAGATTATGATTGCTTCATGATGATAAGTACCTGGAAGTTGCGCTCACAGAAGCGAAAATTGTTCATTCTTTAGTAAGCTCAGATAAACAAATGACGTCACCGTCCAATACCTGTCCCCCTGCCAGTCCAAATTCCAGTACGGAGTCAAGAATGGATTGACATTATCAATACAATTATAAAAATAATGCAGTAGTCTGCCATATCAGTAAATCCTTCTGTTTTTTTTTTTTTTTTTTTTTTTTTTTTTTTTTTTTTTTTTTTTTTTTTTTTTTTTTAGAATAAAAATTCCAAATGGTAGCAAGAGTAATAAAAGGGTCCAGTAGCCAAGACTAATGAACGAGAAAATGTTAATTTAGTGCCAGGAAATTCTGCATTGTTTATTCTGGAATCCCTATGTTGAAATTGGCATCGTTGAAAGTTGTGTGAAATTGCCTAATTGCCAATTTCTGACCACTTTAATTTGGTAGTTGAAAGAGTGGAATGTGCAGTTTCTTGTACTCATTGAACACTACTAGAAGTAAATAAGTTTATTCGTTATACACAAATACAGTTACATAGATTATCATACATAGCAAGTGTATGTACAGAGAACCTGGGATAACCCAGAAAAGTCAGACAAAGTGACTTATTTCCAGTACCTGGCTTGGCTTGCCATACTATGATTTGGGTAAATTTTTTTTTTCCTCGTTGCTTGTTGGGCTATCTCATTGACACTTGGGCAATGTATGATGGAAAGATGCTTCTTAAACGTACAACAAAATAAAAAGACGGACGATAAAAAAGGGAGTTCACTTCTCCAGCCAACACCACCACTTTGCCGTATACTGACAGAACCTCCACGGCACAACACCGGACCAAACCTCACTAGACATTCCCGTGTCCGACTAAACCTTCTACAAAAATTCAATGTTATGTCAGAAGGTCCCCCCTAAAAATTCTGGAACACCCTACCTGAAAATTCTAAAACTGCAGACACATTCCAACACCTCAAAACTACCATAGAAAACATCATTTATCTCCCTGATAACACCCTGTCACTAATAACAACGAATACCACCTGGTGGTTACACTTACACTCACCACCCCCATTTAGACCATAAAACAGAAAAATCAATCTCAATCACAAAATAATGAATCTAACTAGTCATAAGTTGGCCTGTGATACTCCCCATACTGAAACTAAGAGTAGTGCCCAATACAAAAGCATCACATTGCTAAACTCACAAACTAGTATTTATCACTGAGCCTTAAAACCTACTTTCCTCATAATTTGTAAATATTTTTTAACTTAAGATTTAATTTAAGTCTGCCCCGAAATCCCCAGCCACCTAGGTTGTTTTCAGTGGTACACTCTGTAATATTATTTTACTAACATTAAACAAACTATAACCAAAGTCAGTAAACACAGCATTGTAATCCTTATAGAGAATAAACTTGAATTTGAATTTGAATTATTTCGTATGGTTTTAATGGTTGTATTCTCAATTTTTTGGACTCATTCGATAGAATGGAAGATATATCACAGATCTAGACAATGATTTTGATTGGTTTCATAACGTAAAGTACTTAAATTGAGCTACAAAATTAGCGGTAATTTCTGTTTTTTGCCCGATGTGCAATGAACTGTGTAAGTCAAGTTGGTAAATATTATTAAGTGTATTTTAAACCTAAACCACATCTGTAATTCGCCAACTCGTAATCTGGCACACTACAGGCCAATGAGCCGCTTTGTTATGTAGGACCAGTACTAACGACACTGCTTTTTTGCATTCTAAAGGTGCCCTCATCTCCTTCTCTCTATTAACCCTTTCAAAGGGTCCGTCCCATAAGATCTATGCTTCACGTTCAGGGTCCAAACTGTAGATCTATGCCCAAAATTCTAGTGGCTCAAATTTAGCCCAAAACGCTCATAGGCCTACAGGTGAGAGAACCAGTTCTGCGTGGGTGGGTGTGTGCCATAACAAAAATTCTAGGCGCACCGCATATTTGGAAACCCGCTCTGTACCTTTGTTCACCATGTCTCGTCGCAATGCAGCTCTCGCGCCAAGGAAAATTTGGACTCTCGCTCTTCCTATCTGATTCGTTCTGGCACTGAAGGAAAGTGGAAATGAGAAACGAATTTTTTGGCTTTGATCATTTAGCGACCGAAAGGAATGACCAGGATATTGATAATAGCGCAGAAACCCTGATATCTCAACCTTCTACCTCGGGCGTGGCACCTCCTCCGTCATAGTCAGTTGTACTCAATTTGTAAAGGAAACTCATAATTTCGCCGTGCCAGGCCTCGACTTCAAGTAAGTTAGATGATAGTGACATGGATTTTGTGAATTTATTGCATCTTGACATCATCGAGTACTGTAGGAGGAAACATATTCCCTCCAGTGAAGCATCCGTATAAAGCCTGGCCAACAAATATGCCCTTCGGGGGTGTGTACCCTATGCAGTGCCCAGGGGACCCGGAGTACATCCCGGAGCTGACATCCCGTGGCCCTTACACCGAGGAATAGACAGTGAAATAGTGAGAAGATGGTGGCACACTATGGCATGGATAGTCTACACGGCAATCAGTATAAATTTGGAGCTAGAGGTGATGGTAGTATGCCCAACGGCCATGGGGTAAGCGTGCCTTCCCAAGCCCTCGGCTTTGCCCACCGGCCTCAGCAGCCCACACACAGTTCTCGGTCACCACCGAACCCACAGGCCCCCTGCTTTCTCGACCCGTTTCCCCCCGCCCCCGCCCATTTAGTAAGAGTCCGCGCACCGTCCCCCCAACCCCCCGTCCGCGACCTCTCCTCCCCCACTCCACACTTACCCGACACACCCCTCTTCGACCCCACTACACAGTCATGTTCCTCCCCCACCGGCCAAGAAATAACACCCACCTCCCCCCCACCCAAATCCTCCACCACCCCCGTTCTCAACTCACCCACCAAAATACCCCTTCTGAATTCCCCCCCGCCCCAGCCCAGTAACAAGCAAACCCGTACGCACAAATCCCCTCTGTGCCCGAAGGCGATGCCCCACAATACCTGCCCTACCCCCCGACAAAATCGACCCTACCCGGCGCTCCCCCAGTTGCCCCACCCTCACCGAGGTGCAACCCCGGCCCGACTGAGTAAGTCCGCCACCCCCCCGCTGTTATTCCCTGCGTCTCAGCCATAATTCCTCGCCCATAACGAAAATCCAACCCCGTTCACCACCCCCTCGCCCATCACTCGCTGATCCTGTGTGTGCCCCCGTCACCTCGAGCGGTGTGCGGTGCCCCCCGCCCCCCCCCCTGACCTGTCCCCCGCTAGGCATCTAACTACTAGGTACAACAGTGACAATCAACCCCGTGAACAGGTTAATCTTACAGTTGCTATTTCGCACTTCTCTGCCCACCCCAGGCCCCTGACGGAAGTGACAGGATTAAACAAGATTAAGAAATGTTTTTATGAATCTCAAACAAAAGTTCAACAATACTTTTATCCATTCAAGAATCTTGAAATTCCACGAGTCTTTGATTATGTTCAAAGGTCGGCTGTCATTCAAGTAGGTATAAAAACCAGCAAGAGGAAAAGCTTTGTTAAACTGTTTTTGTATCGATCTGTGACTGTGACAGTAGGCCTGGTAAAGGATAATGCTGAATACACTGGGTGTAAAACATTGAAAGATACCAAGGATCTTATTGGGTATCTCAGTGACGTTGTGAGAAGCCTTATGCCCCTACTTGGTAAGAGAATACATTATACAGTGACCCTCGCATAGCTCTATTTTCATCCATAGCCCTGAGAGCTCAATGTTTGGCGAAAATAAAGTGATATGCGAATGAATTTTCCCCATCAGAAATAATGGAAATCAAATTAAAACCGTTCCAGCCACCCAAAATTAGGATACAATCGTTTAAAAAAAACCACATGAAATATAATTATAATACACACAAACGAAGAAAGACATGCCAGTTACATGACACTTACCTTTATTGAAGATTGGTGATGATTGATGATGAGAGGAGGGAGAGTGTTGATTGGTCTTAGTGTTTTTAGAGGGAATCCCATTCCATTAAGACTTGAAGGTCAAGTCCTTTTCTTCTGGGGTTACTTCCTTGTTCATCTTTTTAATGCCACACAGGACCAGCCTTGAAGTCACGGGACCTTCGTCGCACAACATATCTGTCCATCAGAGGTCTGTACCACTCGTTACTTTATGACTTCCTAAAGTGATTCACAACTTGTCAGTGTAAAGTCACCACAACGGCTTTGCAACAGCTGTCTGAGGGTGATTTCACCCATAGAAGTTTTCACTTAAGCCACATTGCACCGATTTCCTTAATACTGTTTGAAGTAGAACAACTTCTTCATTTCTCTCTCCCCTCGCCCTCCTCCGAAGCGATTTTTCCCTCAGGTGTGGCCTCATGCTGATGAAGATGATTTAGCAGCTCATCATGGTTAGATCTTCATTTCCTCCACCACCACTCTTCCACATCACCCAACTAACCTCCACTACCCCAAGGACTTTCCCAAATGGCACAATGGATTCCTCAAATCTGGCATAGGATCCCAGTTCGCCTCAAACCCTTCAAAATCCCCTTTGCTACTCATTCGCTGCCACAGTTTCTTCCAAGCAGAGTTTCAAGGTCCTCTTAGTCACTCCCTCCCAAGCCTTGCCTCTAAGGTTTACCCAATGAGTCATTAAAGAGTCTCTCATCCAAAACTCTCTTAGAGTCAGTTGAGTTTCCTGAGGTCACGACAAAGCACCTTTCAAACAGAGCTTTTGTGTACGTTTTTATGAAAGTTTGCAATAACCTGCTGGTCCATGGGGCTCAGGAGAGGAGTTGGTATTAGGAGGCTAAACCTTCACCTTGATGAAGCTCAATGCCCCATAAAAGTCGCTGTCGTGCCACGTCTGTAGGATGACCAGGGGCCTTGTCTAACACCAGGAGGCACTTAAGGTCTAATTTCTTTTCCAGTTAGTACTTTTCACATTGGGGGCAATGCTTGGTGTAACCCAGTCTAGAAAAATCCCCAGTGCCCCCTGCCTTACTGGTTTGCCCCTCCACAGCACAACGACCAAATTAGCCTTGAGATATCTTTTGCCTGAATGCTCTGGGAGATTCAGAGTGCATACACCAATAAAGGCTTCACTTTGCAAATCAACCACTAGCATTGGGACACATAAACGAGAGTGCCCTGTTCTTCCATAGGCTTATGTTCTCTGGAGTGCCTTTTATCCTCCTGATAATGTAGGTCCCTAGGTCTCTGCTTGCATTTCTTCCAAAACAGGGCCTGTTTCGTCACAATTACACACTTGTTCAGTTTCAGTCCTTCACTGACTCATGTACTCCTTGAATTCCTGCACATATTTTTCAGTGCTGCTTTGTGGGTCCGAACTGGCAGCCTCACCATGCCTTACACATATGTATGCCACTACGCTCTTAATCTCTCCAAAAATCATAACCTTTTGCTGCCTAAAATTCACTCACAACATCATAGTTGAGCAGGCATTTTTTAATTAAATCCTGAACTTCCTAGCCTTTTCACTTATGATCGCTTTGAGAGATGCGTTCTCCTCCTATCTTTTTTCGATTATATCCACACCAATAAGAGTCTCTCAACATCTTTCGTAACACATAGCGATCTCTGTTTCGAAAACACAGTTGAAAACCTATGCCAGAACACTTCCTTATTGCCGTTTTCTTGAACACAATAGTAGCGATTGTTGATTGGGGTTTACTATACAACCTGTGCCACTCGAGACACGTACTCCGCTTACATACTTAGAAAGTGATCTCTTCTACATCTCTATAGTAATTCTCACCCTTATTCCTGTAGGATTGGGCACTAGAAGCTGTTCTTGGGGCCCATGGTCACTTATTTTGCAGATGAAATCACCAAAAATGCTGTAATAATATGAAAAGTTCCATTGTATTCTTGGATGTTGCCGCTGAGGCTGGCTGGTAAACAATGCCACCGCGGAAACATGTGAAGCTGGCTCAGGCACACATTAGAACCGCGTCATGGACGAATAGCGTTGAGCAAGTTTTTGAGCAGTATGCGAGGCAAAGTTATTAGCGATAAATGATCGGTAAATGCGATTTAACGATATGTGATCCAACATATGCGGGGGTCCACTGTCTACCAATAACTGGTACACAATCCCGTTACACTACAGTGATTAACTTGGCGAGAGAACACGACAGATGTGTGTGGCAACAGTGCTTCTAATTCGTTAACATATGCCCACGGTTCAACGCAGGAGCTGTGGTGATGACAAGGTAGTTGTTTACGTGCCAATGACGTCATGGCTTAAACGGTGGCATGAAAATATATGTCACATTTGTTACAACCATTCACCGTAACGAAATGCTAGACAGTGGCAAAGTTGATCGAGTGACTTAATGAGCACATTCGAAAAACAGTGGCTAGTGATTGATTATACACAAAACATGCGCTTGGTTGACAAATGTGTACATGCAGATTGGCTTTGTTGATTGTGTTTGTAAGAGTTACAAATGGAACATGAAACTGTTTCCTTCCATCTCATGGACATTTCAATGCACAGTGCATATAATATGTACCAAATGAAGTGCTGGCAAGCAGCACCACCATATTGTGAATTAATTTTTGTTTGTTTGTATGTCCGACAACTCATAATAAGGTACCAGGTGAAACACCTGCTATACAACAAGTCCCTCAAATTCCTTAGAATTACCCAAGCGTTTGAGGAGGAAGGTGATCATTCATAATACAGGCTTCCTCAACTAAGAAGAAATATTGCACAGAAAGAGATGCTTTGTCTGTGCACAAACAAAACGACGGCAACAAAGATGCAAAGACCCTCTGGTTATGTGCGAAGAATGTAAGGTAACCCTCTGTGCATGTGCCATTTGTTTCAAGGACTTCCACAACACTAAGCATTCTAAAACCATGTCCAGTGATTGTAAATAAGTAAATATCTGACAGAGCATTAAGTATAATACAAGATTTGGCATGTTATTGTAATTGAACCCAAAAGTGGTAAAACTATAGTAAAGCTAATAACTTTAGTGCGGTTATTGTGTTCAGTACAGTGAGGTTTATAAGTAAACATTTATACAGTATGGTTATCTCAAGGCCCCAAATGTTAGAGGAAAAGAAAAAAAAATATAGAAAAGAAAAAAAAAACTACAAAAAAACGTTAATAAAGTAATGCTCGTCTGTGGAAATCGTAGATGTTGCTGCCACACCAGGTTCATTTTGGTAAACTTTCTCGGCACTGTATCCGTTGGTAATACTGAATCAAAATTTTTTTTTGTCTTATTACCTCAAACAAAAAAATATACTCTTTTAATTCTGTAAGAATTTTTTTTTTATTTTTTTTAAATTTCTGGACACTCACAGGAGCACCACTTGACTTCCGATTTTGGCCTTGACCCTGAAAGGGTAAAACACCACTTTCGCAAATGCTGCTCGCTGCTCTCTGGTTGTTTCAAAATTGAGTATAGCCTAACTCAAAGGCCAACGAAAGCTGGACTCAACCCCTGAGACAAACCTGGTGCACAACCCACTAACAAGTCTGCTGGACTGATTAGCTCAGGCATTAGCCCTCCCACTAATAATGAAGGATTTAAGTGGCATTCAGGGATTAATAGCTCCTGTAGCAGGAGATACCGTCAGTTTGTTTTGCCATTGTTGCATCAACCTTTAATTATGGTACAAATAATGTCACAAAGGCTGCCCAGCAGTAATAGTTCATTGTATTCAACTGGTAATGGAAATGAACAGTTCACCAGCAATGATGCTGTGAGATCGTTTGGGAAGATTTAGTAAGAGTACATGTATACCACAAGACACCAACCGCCCACCCTGTTGGTGCATAACACACTAAAACACGCTCTTTGCAAGCCAGGCAACAACAGCAAGGTAAGCACAGTACAACTTGCAGGATACACACACAATAGCAAGACGGATAGGCAAATAACAAAGCGATAGCAATGCAAGTCTGAAAGATACCAAGACCAGATCTAGCTTCCAGCCCCGACAGAGCTCCCATATTACAAACACAGGTACGAAATGGCCTATGAACCTGGGTTGTAATGGAATATGGAACAAACAAAAAACTCAGCAGTAGATATTAAATATATTTGCCTACGGTCTCATGATATAATAAAAGTACAGTGGCCCTCGACCAACGCTGGCATCGTATAATGTTAAATACGACTAGCGATAACATTTCAATGCAAAAATTTTGCCGAACAACTACGCTAAAAAAAACTCGACCAACACGATTCACTCCGCTCGAAGACGCATCCCACTAAGTGGCCTGAGCGCGCCTCACTTGTCGGGGTGCCAGTGTTTACAAGCCAGCCACCGCATCGCATCCAAACATACAATCAAAACAGTGTTCATATTATTAACAGCGTTCTTTAGTGATTGCACTTGCAAAATAAGGTCACGCATGGGGCCCCAAGAAAGCTTCTAGCGCCAACCCTACAGCAAAAAGGGTGAGAATACAATGGATATGAAAGAAGAGAATCATGCTAAGTATGAAAGTGAGTGCATGGTCTCTGCCTGGCCAGGTTGTCCACAAAACCCAATCAACCATCGCTACATATTTTTTTTTTATATTATCCACACTGGCCGATTCCCCACCAAGGCAGGGTGGCCCGAAAAAAAAACTTATTCACATCATTCACTCCATCACAGGTTCTTGCCAAAGGGTGCTGTACACTACAAGTTTTTAAAACTGCAACATTACACCCTCTCCTACAGAGTGCAGGCACTGTACTTCCCATCTTCCACACTCAAGTCCGCCTGCCGGTTTCCTCTCCTGACCCCCTTCATAAATGTTACTTTGCTCACACGCCAACAGCACGACAAGTAGTTACAAACCATTTGTCTCCATTCACTTCCTATCAAACACGCTCACACATCCTGCTGAACCCAAGCCCCTAGCACGTACACAATACCTCCTTTACCCCCCTCCCTCCAACCTTTCCTAGGCCGAAACCCCTACCCCCCGCCTTCCTTCCACAACAGACTGAACACTCTTGAAGTTTTTATTCCTGTTTCGCTCCCTTCTTCTCCACAGTCCGAACCACCTCCACACCCCTTCCTTCAGCCCGCTGACAACAGTTTTTGGTAATCCCAGCACCGCCTCCTAACTTTTCCAGAACACGAATTCTCTGCATTATATTCACACCACACATTGCCCCTCAAAGGACATCTCCACTGCCCTCCATCTTCTCCTTCGCTGCAAACATCTCACCCATGCTTCTCAACCCATATAAGAAGCGTTGTTAAAACTATACTCTCAACATTCCCTCTTTGCCTCCAAGGACAAAGTTCTTTGTCTCCCCACAGACTCCCTAAGTGGAAAAGCACCACTCTCCCATTTCCCGCTGCATCTATTCAAGGATTCACCTCATCTTTCATAGACCCATTCCGCTGACACGATCGTCCACGTCCCAAATATCTGCATACATTCACCTCCTCCATACTCTCTCCCCCAATCTGATATCCATCTTTTATCACCTAATCTTTTGTTATCCTCATAACCTTACTCTTTTTCCTGTATAACTTGGTAATCTCACTCCAAAACTTTCTATTTTCAACAAATTTGTTGATAACAGCTCACCCACATCTCTCATTTGCTCTCTTTTACATTGGCTTCACTCACTCCTCTTAACTGCCTCCTCTTTTTCTCCAAATACTCTACCCTCCTTGCATCACTTCTTCTTTGTAAAAACTTCTCATATGCTAACTTTTTCTCCCTTACTACTCCTCTCACAATCATCTTTCCACCATCGCCCTCTTCCTCCCGCAACTCCCTTTCCCTGTAACCACAAACTTCTGCTGAACACTCCTACGACTACTTTTTTTAAACCTACCGCCATACCTCTTCGACCCATTGCCTATGCTCTCATTAGCCATCTATCCTCCATTAGCTGTTTATATATCTTACCCTAACTGCCTCCTCTTTTAGTTAAATAAACCTCACCAACCTCTCTTTTCCCTGATGCTTTATTCTCGCTTGTATCCCATCTACCTTTTACTCTCAGTGTCGCTACAACTAGAAAGTGATCTGATATATCTGTGGCCCCTCTATAAACTGTACATCCTGAAGCTACTCAACAGTCTTTTTAGCTACCAATACTAATCCAACAAACTACTGTCAATTCGCTCTACATCATATCTAGTATCTTATATATCCCTTTTTCTTAAATATGTATTACCTATAACTAAACCCCTTTCTATCAAAGTTCAATATCAATGGGCTTCCCATTATCATTTTAACACTGGCAGCCCCCAAACTTACCCACCACAGCACACCCCTCTCTAAAAGTTCCTCCTACTTAGCATTCTGGTCCCCTACCAAATTAGCTCTCACTTGGTTCAAAGGCATCCTCTACATTCACTTAACATCTCCCAAAATCGCTCTCTCTCCTCTGCAGTCCCTCTTCTCCAGGTGCATACACGTATAATATGACCCACTTCTCGCATCCAACCTTTACTTTAAAATCACAAAATTCGCGCATTTGCATATTCATATTCTCTTTTCTCCTCATAACTGATCTTTCCCAACATTCTGCTACCCCTTCCTTTGCCTAACTCTCGTCAATACTCCAATTTAATCCCATTTTATTTCCCCCCACCGAACTCCCCCTACCCCCTCAGCTTTGTTTTCGCTTAGGCCAGGACAATCCAACTTCTTTTCATTCATAACATCAGCAATCATCTGTTTCTTGTATCAGGGGGGGGGGGGCGGGGGGGGGGGGGGGGGGGGGGGGGGGGGGGGGGGGGGGGGGGGGGGGGGGGGGGGGGGGGGGGGTGGGGGGGGATCGCACTACATCCACGACACATTTAAGCATACCAGTTTTATAAAGTTTTTCTCTTCTCTTTTTAGTAAATGTCTCAGGAAAGGGGTTTACTAGCCCATTGCTCCCGGCATTATAGTCGCCACATACTACACGCAGCATACGAGGAAAGATTCTTTTTCACTTCCTATGGACAATAATGAACAACGGAGAACAAGAGCTATTTAGAAAAAGGAGAAAAACCTAGATGTATGTATATAGATATATATAAATATATATATATATATATATATATATATATATTATAGTAATAATATAATATCATGTGCGTGTCTGTGAAGCGTGACCAAAGTGTAAGTAGATAGCAAGATATCCCTGTTATCTACGTGTTTATGCAGACAGAAAAAGAAACCAGCAATCCTACCATCATGCAAAACTGTTACAGGTTTCTGTTTCACAGTCATCTGGCAGGACTTGTAGTACTTCCCTGGGTGGTTGCTGTCTACCAACCTACTACCTATATCGTTACTAATTTGGCCAAGAAAAACGGCAAGTCAAGGAAGGCTGTTCTTGCAAAGGTGCAACAATGTTTTCGAAACTGAGATCGCAAGTGATAGAAGATGTTGAGAGACTGTTATTGGTGTGGATAAATGAGAAACGGATAGCAGGAGATATAATCTCTCAGCGATCATATGTTAAAAGGCCTATGAATGTTGCTTGACGATTAAATTAAAAAAAATGCCAGCAACAAGTGTTGATGTAAGTGGAAATTAAGGCCAGCTAAGGTTTTGGTTTGAGAGATTAAAAAACCCTTTCAGGGTCCGTCCCGTAGATCTCGGCTTCATGGTGAGTGCCCAATACCGTAGATCTAGCCATGAGCTCAGCTCACTCTGATTAACTGTGAGTGTACATTTGGGCCTAGATATGAGAGAATACAAGCTAGTGGTAGTGTGCACCACATAAAACATTCTTCGTCCTCCTTCCACCTTCCACCTCCTCCCCTCCTCCTCCTCCCTCCCTCCTCCGCCCTCCCTCCTCCTCCCTCTTTCCCTCCTCCTCCCTCCCCCCTCCTCTTCCCTCCCACCTCTCACGCCTCCCTCCTTCCTCCTCCCCCTTCTTCCTCTCCCGTCCTTCCTCCTCCTCCCTCCTCCTCCCTCCTTCCTTCCTCTTCCTCCTTCCTTCCTCCTCCTCTTCTCCTCCTCCTCTTCTTCCTCCGCCTCTTCTTCTCCTCCTCTTCCTCCTCTTCCACCTCCTCCTCTTCCTCCTCCTCCTCCACCTCCTCCACCTCATCCATGCTTTTGGTCTCAAACTCCTCGAAAACATGAAAATTGATCTTCATTGACACTCAATCTGTGTAGAGCATCACTTGGGAAGAGAAATCCCAGATTTGCAGGGAAGTCACATATTTTCTTACCCTAGACATGCTGAAAAAGGACGACTGAAATGGTTTCCCACAATGCAACCACTGGCTCCCCGATTTTTTTATATGGTCACACTGACCATGGAGACCCATATCTCTCACATGTGGCCTACACTTCTCATGCTTGATTTGAAGCTAGCTAGAATTTATGTGTATAGATACGCAAAACACCGTATCTCCTATGACGATACATAAACGACCGCGACAGTCAAAGGTTAAAGAGTAAGGAGCTTTGAAGCCACTGTTGGTTGCCATGAAGCTCAGTCTCATGAAGCAGGAGAATATGCTTTATTATTACCTAAATATCAACACTACAGCTTATTCGCCTATCACAATTGATCCTATATGACAAAATTTACAAGACTAGTGTTTCCTACTTGACCACATCTGACCAACACCATATCCCCTTTAAAAAAACAGGCATAATTAACAGATAATACCACAGACCACTACCCTACTTTCCCATAACAACTCTGGTAAACTACCCCAAGACACTACTAAAGTCACCTTCAGACTTCACAATGATGCAGCCATTAATAACTTCACACAGCAGTAGCAAATCATTGATGGCACACTGAGCTAGAAACCTATACAAATATTGACAGAATGTATTAATAATTCTAAAAAAAAACCAATACCTCTATAACAAGACACCTGCCCTAAAAAACTAAACAGAATACAGCAAAGAGACTGGTGAACTCCCTGGCAAACACCCACCATTCTCAAATCCATAAATACAAAACAAACCAATATGCAAAAACAGTACAGAAATGGGTCCCTAACCAGAGACCAATACAAAAACGTTACTTCGTCAATCCTAACAGCCTGATAAAAGGCTAAAAAATTGTATTATGAAAACAGGTTATCCAACGTACGAGGTGATATAAAAAGACCTGAAAACCCTATCAAAATTCTGGGAACAAAAAAAGATATTCCACGAAATAGCGAAATAAAAATTATCAAAATCAGATGAACCCCAACACCCCACAACAGAAACAGCAAACAGACTCAGTGATTTCTTCTCCACTTAGGAACAAAACCTTGCCCAATAAAATCCCAAGCTCAGATACCCCCCAAATGACTACCTCACCCGTCAAACTACCCGAACAACACTGTATCCTACTCCGACTTAACCCATACGATAGTCTCCCTTATTATCAACGCACTAAAAACAGGCAGGAGAGTGTAAATACCTTACCACCCTTTATATACAAAAAAGTGACCACAAGTGCTAACACCAATCATTGCAACACCTTTAACAAATCCATTGAAATCCTCCACCTTCCCTACAGTAACCAAAATAGCAAGTCACCCGGGGGAACCCGATCCACAAGGAGGAGACCCAAACAAAGTATGAATAACTATAGCCAATATCCAACTTAAACCCTCTCTCAAAATCTTTGACAAATTTAATTCATAAACGAATCTACCCTACTTTATCTCCCAAACATACTCAACCCTGCCAATTTGGATTCAGCCTAATAAAAAATAACTAAATGATGCTATATATACACATGCTAGAACATATATACACTGCAATAAGAAAAAAGAAGTCCCCACTGGGGAATCTTCATTGACATACGTAAAGCATTTTGATACAGATGACCATGACTTGCCCACGTAAAATTGTCACACTATGTATAAGAGGGCAACTCCTCAACTACCACAAGTCATACCTCAGCAACCAAAGCCAATATGTGTACGCAAATGGGGCAAACTCTTTCTGCGCAAACCAATTACAGTTGTGTCACCACAGGGAAGTTCCTTGGCCCTCTTCTCCGTATTTATTCTCCTATACATAAATGACCTTCCAAATACTTCGCAATTACTCAAACCCACACTATTTGGAGATGACACTACATTACGTCTTCTCTCAACCCGAGCCCAGTCACGCTAGCCAATACTGTAAATACCGAATTACAGAAAATATCTACCTGGATGAGGACTAAACAAACTTACACTAAACATTGACAAAACCTACTTCATTCAGTTGGTAAACAAGCTACAGATGTCCCTCTAACAAATGAGTAAACGATCACCTATCACAAAACTAACAGAGGGAAAAATCTTAGGAATCCACCTGATAAAAAGACTCAATTATTCAAATACACATATACAAAAATTTCTAAGGAAAATTTCCAAGACTGTAGGCATACTATCGAAGATACGGTACATGTTCCACATCAGCCCTCCTGCCCTAAATCACTCTCATAATTAACCCCTATCTCACCTAATGGAATTGTGCATAGGGCTCAACAACAATTAACCAACTCAGACCACTAATTACTCAACAAAAGCTGCAGTTTAGAAGATAACAAATTCTCTCTCCACAACAGCAGCAACACACCACCAATATTCATTCACTAAACCTACTCACCATACAAAACATCCATACTTATTCCGGCACCTATTACATACTAAACACTTAACTCTGATATTAACCCTCCCTCAAACATCTTGCCAATCTCACAGAACACATGACATAACCACAAGGCACAGATCACTCTTTGAAGTTCCTCGTGTCCATCTCACACTATGCAAAAACTCAATGCACATAAAAGGCCCTAAAAACTGGAATTCATTACTGTAATATATAAAAGAAACAACTAACTTTAATAAAATCAAGTCTCTTCTCAAGATCACTTACTCACCCAAAACCAAATAAATACTGAACTAACTAACCTTATAAATTGTATATCTTTAAATGTTTCTTCTCACAATTATATCACATAAATGTTAAACAAAAAACCCAAATCTAACTTATTATTTTTTTAAATACACTACCTTACAGAAAACTCCATACGACTGAATGTACAACAATGCAAGCAACCATATACCGTCTTTGTAATACCACTTGTGCTTTAAATCGTAAATCTGTTTACATTAATTTTTTATCACAGTTTCATCAATGCATAGTTCATCTTAAATTTAATTTAAGCCAAGCCCCGTAATGCTATGCATAGTAATAAGTGGCTTGGCAACTGCTCTTATCTCTATTTTTTTGTACCTCTGTATGTGTGCTCAAATTGTAAGAAATAACTAAATAAATGTGAGAAAACAATATCACTAACTAAAACATTATAATTACTTCCAGAAGAATATATTTTTGCATAACACCGAGCAGTTCGACGAGTATGAAGAGGATTTTGGTAAAACAAATACCATTCTCCTATCTTTGTCTTGTGTCTTATATTAGAGAAAACGTGAGTAAGGCAACAGGCTAACTATGATATACACTCGACTACACGCATAACCATGAACAAAAAGTTATTTTCTCTCAAAACATTATCTCACATAGCATATGTTTTGAGAGCCTAGGATAACCCCTAAAAAAGTCACGTGGCTTATTTTTAGTACCTGCTAGGGTTAGCCATATATGATTTTGGTAAATATTCGAATTCCACCGGGTAGAAACATTAGGCGTGTTTTCTTTTACACCTGTTGTCAAGTTACCCCAACAGTAAATGGGTATCTGGGTTGTTAGTCGACTATGTGGGTGTATCCAGGACACTGACCTAATTTTCTGGAAATCTCAGCATAAACAAGTCCCATTCTGTACAGTAGTATGGTCACTGATGTCACTAGGCCTGTATACCTTGGTACATGTACGTGAAGTAAATAAAGATATTATTATTATTCTTCTCTTCAACGTACAATCTGTATCCCACTGAAAGGTGGGGTTGCCCAAAAGAAAAAACTAAAGTTACTCTTCTCCTTTTAAATTTAGTAATATATTACAGGAGAAGGGTTACTCGCCCCTTGCTCCCGGTATTTTAAGTCGCTTCTTTATGACACGCATGGCTTACAGAGGAAGAATTCTGTTCCCTTCCCCATGGAGATAAGAGAAATAAACAAGAACAAGAATTAGAAAAAAATAGAAGAATAACCCGAGAGGGGTGTGGTATAAATATGCTTGTACCTATATGTGTAGTGTGACCTACGTGTAAGTAGAAGTTAGCAAAGACTTACCTGTAATCTTTGTTTGTTGGTTATTTATTCAAACTTGGGGCAATGTATGATGGAAAGATACTCATCACGTATGCCAAAAAATGAAAGAAATCCAGACCATAAATAGCGGAGGTCACTTCTCAGCCATTATGCTGCTTAGCGTATATTTTTATATGGTTGTTATGGATATATCTCATTTTTTCGGTCTCATTGATAGAATGAAAGATATATTACAGAAATAGATAGATTATGATTGCTTCATGATGATAAGTACCTGGAAGTTGCGCTCACAGAAGCGAAAATTGTTCATTCTTTAGTAAGCTCAGATAAACAAATGACGTCACCGTCCAATACCTGTCCCCCTGCCAGTCCAAATTCCAGTACGGAGTCAAGAATGGATTGACATTATCAATACAATTATAAAAATAATGCAGTAGTCTGCCATATCAGTAAATCCTTCTGTTTTTTTTTTTTTTTTTTTTTTTTTTTTTTTTTTTTTTTTTTTTTTTTTTTTTTTTTAGAATAAAAATTCCAAATGGTAGCAAGAGTAATAAAAGGGTCCAGTAGCCAAGACTAATGAACGAGAAAATGTTAATTTAGTGCCAGGAAATTCTGCATTGTTTATTCTGGAATCCCTATGTTGAAATTGGCATCGTTGAAAGTTGTGTGAAATTGCCTAATTGCCAATTTCTGACCACTTTAATTTGGTAGTTGAAAGAGTGGAATGTGCAGTTTCTTGTACTCATTGAACACTACTAGAAGTAAATAAGTTTATTCGTTATACACAAATACAGTTACATAGATTATCATACATAGCAAGTGTATGTACAGAGAACCTGGGATAACCCAGAAAAGTCAGACAAAGTGACTTATTTCCAGTACCTGGCTTGGCTTGCCATACTATGATTTGGGTAAATTTTTTTTTTCCTCGTTGCTTGTTGGGCTATCTCATTGACACTTGGGCAATGTATGATGGAAAGATGCTTCTTAAACGTACAACAAAATAAAAAGACGGACGATAAAAAAGGGAGTTCACTTCTCCAGCCAACACCACCACTTTGCCGTATACTGACAGAACCTCCACGGCACAACACCGGACCAAACCTCACTAGACATTCCCGTGTCCGACTAAACCTTCTACAAAAATTCAATGTTATGTCAGAAGGTCCCCCCTAAAAATTCTGGAACACCCTACCTGAAAATTCTAAAACTGCAGACACATTCCAACACCTCAAAACTACCATAGAAAACATCATTTATCTCCCTGATAACACCCTGTCACTAATAACAACGAATACCACCTGGTGGTTACACTTACACTCACCACCCCCATTTAGACCATAAAACAGAAAAATCAATCTCAATCACAAAATAATGAATCTAACTAGTCATAAGTTGGCCTGTGATACTCCCCATACTGAAACTAAGAGTAGTGCCCAATACAAAAGCATCACATTGCTAAACTCACAAACTAGTATTTATCACTGAGCCTTAAAACCTACTTTCCTCATAATTTGTAAATATTTTTTAACTTAAGATTTAATTTAAGTCTGCCCCGAAATCCCCAGCCACCTAGGTTGTTTTCAGTGGTACACTCTGTAATATTATTTTACTAACATTAAACAAACTATAACCAAAGTCAGTAAACACAGCATTGTAATCCTTATAGAGAATAAACTTGAATTTGAATTTGAATTATTTCGTATGGTTTTAATGGTTGTATTCTCAATTTTTTGGACTCATTCGATAGAATGGAAGATATATCACAGATCTAGACAATGATTTTGATTGGTTTCATAACGTAAAGTACTTAAATTGAGCTACAAAATTAGCGGTAATTTCTGTTTTTTGCCCGATGTGCAATGAACTGTGTAAGTCAAGTTGGTAAATATTATTAAGTGTATTTTAAACCTAAACCACATCTGTAATTCGCCAACTCGTAATCTGGCACACTACAGGCCAATGAGCCGCTTTGTTATGTAGGACCAGTACTAACGACACTGCTTTTTTGCATTCTAAAGGTGCCCTCATCTCCTTCTCTCTATTAACCCTTTCAAAGGGTCCGTCCCATAAGATCTATGCTTCACGTTCAGGGTCCAAACTGTAGATCTATGCCCAAAATTCTAGTGGCTCAAATTTAGCCCAAAACGCTCATAGGCCTACAGGTGAGAGAACCAGTTCTGCGTGGGTGGGTGTGTGCCATAACAAAAATTCTAGGCGCACCGCATATTTGGAAACCCGCTCTGTACCTTTGTTCACCATGTCTCGTCGCAATGCAGCTCTCGCGCCAAGGAAAATTTGGACTCTCGCTCTTCCTATCTGATTCGTTCTGGCACTGAAGGAAAGTGGAAATGAGAAACGAATTTTTTGGCTTTGATCATTTAGCGACCGAAAGGAATGACCAGGATATTGATAATAGCGCAGAAACCCTGATATCTCAACCTTCTACCTCGGGCGTGGCACCTCCTCCGTCATAGTCAGTTGTACTCAATTTGTAAAGGAAACTCATAATTTCGCCGTGCCAGGCCTCGACTTCAAGTAAGTTAGATGATAGTGACATGGATTTTGTGAATTTATTGCATCTTGACATCATCGAGTACTGTAGGAGGAAACATATTCCCTCCAGTGAAGCATCCGTATAAAGCCTGGCCAACAAATATGCCCTTCGGGGGTGTGTACCCTATGCAGTGCCCAGGGGACCCGGAGTACATCCCGGAGCTGACATCCCGTGGCCCTTACACCGAGGAATAGACAGTGAAATAGTGAGAAGATGGTGGCACACTATGGCATGGATAGTCTACACGGCAATCAGTATAAATTTGGAGCTAGAGGTGATGGTAGTATGCCCAACGGCCATGGGGTAAGCGTGCCTTCCCAAGCCCTCGGCTTTGCCCACCGGCCTCAGCAGCCCACACACAGTTCTCGGTCACCACCGAACCCACAGGCCCCCTGCTTTCTCGACCCGTTTCCCCCCGCCCCCGCCCATTTAGTAAGAGTCCGCGCACCGTCCCCCCAACCCCCCGTCCGCGACCTCTCCTCCCCCACTCCACACTTACCCGACACACCCCTCTTCGACCCCACTACACAGTCATGTTCCTCCCCCACCGGCCAAGAAATAACACCCACCTCCCCCCCACCCAAATCCTCCACCACCCCCGTTCTCAACTCACCCACCAAAATACCCCTTCTGAATTCCCCCCCGCCCCAGCCCAGTAACAAGCAAACCCGTACGCACAAATCCCCTCTGTGCCCGAAGGCGATGCCCCACAATACCTGCCCTACCCCCCGACAAAATCGACCCTACCCGGCGCTCCCCCAGTTGCCCCACCCTCACCGAGGTGCAACCCCGGCCCGACTGAGTAAGTCCGCCACCCCCCCGCTGTTATTCCCTGCGTCTCAGCCATAATTCCTCGCCCATAACGAAAATCCAACCCCGTTCACCACCCCCTCGCCCATCACTCGCTGATCCTGTGTGTGCCCCCGTCACCTCGAGCGGTGTGCGGTGCCCCCCGCCCCCCCCCCTGACCTGTCCCCCTGAGGAAACTGCTCGGAGGAGGGGATAGAGAAATTGAAGAAGTTGTCTACTTCAAGATAAGGAAATGTGTGCAATGTGGCTTAAAGTGCAAACCTTCATGGGTGAAAATCACCCTTAGACAGCTACTGCAACCCGTGTTGGCAACCTGTGCAATGACACTGTTGTGAACCACTTTTGGAAAGTCATAAAGGAAAGAGAGGTACAGGCCTCTATGGACAGATATGTTGTGCGACAGAAGTCCAGTCCTAGTGGCATTAAAAGAAGAAGGAAAGTAACCCCAGAAAAGGACTTGCCACCTCAAGTCCTAATGATAGGGGATTCCCCTACTAAACACTAACACCATCCACACACTCCCCTCCTCCCATCCTTTCAGTCATCATCAGGTCTTCAATAAAGATAAGTGTCATGTAATTGTACATGTCTTCTTCATTTTGTGTGTATTAAAATTAATATTTCATGTGGTAAAATTTTTTTTTTCAGTACTTTGGGGTGCAGGAACGGATTAATTTGATTTCCATTATTTCTTATGGGGAAAATTAACTCGCCTAACGATTATTTCGACTAACGATGAGCTCTCAGGAACGGATTAATAGCGTTGGTCGAGGGTCCACTGTATGTACAATATGTACAGATTGAAATGGTAAGTGTACACCACGGTGACAGATGTCAAAGCAGAAGCCAGATAGTGTGTACCATGCTAGGCAAATCTACCAGTGCTTATTGCAAGTGAACATGTTGCTTCAGCTTTGGCAGGCTTGCCTGTGGTTGGCCAATGAACTAAGGTGGTGATTTAACCCTTTCAGGGTCGCAGGCCCTCTCCTGAACTTGTTCTCAGGGTTGGAAATTTTTCAAAAAAAAAAAAAATCTTATGAAATGAAAGACAATCTTTTTCCGATCATAATGACATCAAAAGTATGAAATTTGATGAATAACTTAGGGAATTATGCTCTCGCGAATTTAGCGGTCTCAACGATGTTTATGCATCGGTGGTTTCGCCCATTTTGAGCTCTATTTTCGGCCAATTCCAATATACCAGTTGACAAAAATCATAACTATTTTGCTAGAACTCTATTTTTTTTTTCTATTGAATGAGTACATGGAACCACCCATTTACCAATTTCAACTATCCAATAAAGTGGTCCAAAATTGGCAATTTTGTCAATTTCACAAAAATTTCAAAAGATGCCAATTTCCAAATAGGGTCCAGAATAAACAAGACAGACATTCCTGCACTAAAAGAACATTTCCTCTGTTCATTAGTCACGTCCCAGGCCTCTGTTACATTTCTTTTGTTTTCCACTTTGAATTTTTATTCTCACAAAATATAGAAGATTTACTGTTATATAGACTACTGCGTTAGTGTAGAAATGGTGTAGAAATAGTATAAATAATATCAGCGCACTTGTGAAAGAATATTAAACTTACCAGTTGATGTTTATTGGACGCATGGGTTGATTTATTTACTTTTGAACTTTTGCAAAAATCGAACATTTCTGCTACCTTGAGCTCAATTTCAGGGTACTTTTCATTGTGAAACCAATCAAAATCATCTCAATTTCTGTAATATGTCTTCCATTCTTTAAAATGAGACCAGGAGAACTAGAATACAACCATAAATAGCATATGAAAATACACTGCAAAGTCGCTGTTTTAAACCAAAAACACGGTCAGAGTTTTTTTTTTTTTCTCATTATGAACTGTGTGCTGCAAGATTTTTTTTATACTGTGCACACTGACCACATAGACCCATTCTTTCATATGTAGGCCTACCAGCTTTCTCTCACTAGATTTGAAGGCGCTAAAATTTATGGGTACTAGTACGGCACCAACCCTGGTGTGCAATCCTGAAAGGGTTAACTTTGGGTACACTATTGATTGTTAAACCCTTAGCACCTAGTTCATTGGTTGGGAGACAGCCTGTATGGGAGTGTGACATGCGCCGAATAAATTGTAACATACTCCTTGCATGCCACATGTTTAACTCTTTCATGGTCGAGAGGCCCTCTCCTAAACTTGTTCTCAGGGTTGAAATTTTTTCCAAAAAAATGAAAATTATTTTTTCTTATGAAATGATTGAGAATCTTTTCCCGATTATAATGACACCAAATGTATGAAATTTGATGGGAAACTTATGGAATTATGCTCTCGCGAAGTTAGCGGTCTCGACGATGTTTACGCATTGGCAATTTTACTCGCTTTGACCTCTATTTTTGGCCAATTCCAATGTACCAATCGACAGAAATCGTAGCTATTTCATTAGAACTCCATTTGTTCTACCAAATGAGTACAAGAAACCAGCCAATTACCAATGTCAGCTATCCAATAAAGTGGTCAGAAATTGGCAATTTTACCAATTTCATAAAAATTTCAAAAGATGTGAATTTCCAAATAGGATCCAGAATAAACAAGACAGACATTCCTGACACTAAAATAACATTTTCTCTGTTCATTAGTCACATCTCCAGTCCCCTTTTACATTTCTTTTGCTTTCCACTTTGAACTTTTATTCTCACAAAAAATAGATTGTGTTATGCAGACTACTGGATTAGTGTAAAAATGGTATAAATAATGTCAGCGCACTTGTGAAAGAATATTAGACTTGCCAGTTGACGTGTACTGGATGCGTGGCATTATTTGTTTGCTTTTGAACATTGGCAAAAATCGAACATTTCTGCTACTTTGAGCTCAATTTCAAGGTACTTTTTATTGTGAAACCAATCAAAATCATCTCAATTTCTGTAATATGTCTTCCATTCTATAAAATGAGACCAAGAAAACGAGAATGAAACCATAAATACCATACAAAAATACACTGCAAAGTTGCTGTTTTAAACGAAAAACACAGTTTTTCTTTTCTCATTATGCACTGTGTGCTGCAGGATTTTTTTATACTGTGCACACTGACCATGCAGACCCATTCTTTCATACATAGGACTACCAGCTTTCACTAGATTTGAAGGCGCTAGAATTTACGCATACTAGTATGGCACCAACCCGGCGTCCAAGCCGTACTAGTACGACACTGACCCTGAAAGGGTTAAAACTCTGATTTGGTAATAGAGTTGAGATGGGTGGAATAAACTCCTGAGTAGCATCATTGAAGCTAAAACCTTGAGTAGTTTAAAAATAAATCAGACAAGTATGAGGGGTGTTACGTTA
>NW_026480510.1:0-46624 GCF_026875155.1 Cherax quadricarinatus
AGAAAGTATTAACTGGTTGTCATCAAACGAAAACGTGAAGAGAATTTGTTTTGTTATTAACTGGCATTTCGTGATTCTTAGAATACACATGGAACGAACGAACGAACGAAAGTTCAGGTAAGATCCCAAATGGGATGAGCGGGGAAGACGGGACAGACGAAGAATAGTGCTGGAGAGGAGTGTTCTTAGTCGTAGAAATAGAGCCAGGGCTTAACCCAGCAGCAAGGCGATCGTGGGACAGATATTGAAAAGAGAAATTCAGGCTTCTTCTGTTGGGACTCCGGTGGGGTGAGCTGGGAGTAAGGGACATTGCGACGTTTAGAGCTAGAGAGGAGTGTCAGAACTGAGTCATGTCTTAACCCAAAAAGCTAAGGCGAACGTGGGTCAGAGAATGGTACCTGTCTTAGAAGGTACCTGTCAGCGGATCCAAGGTTATTTGTAAGATAGGGTTAGGAGCAGGATCATGCAAGGAGTAGAAAAGGTTGTGTTGGTTTGTGGGTCTGCGAATGTCTTCGTCAAGGAGAGAGGTCCAGTAGTCATGTCGTGTCTCAAGTTTGTCTATCTGTCTGTCACTGAGCCTCTTCCAGTACAGATTCAGCGCAGGGAGTCTAACTGGGCATGGAGAGACTCGCTTGTGGCGAAGTCCTCCCATCTGACATCAAGCACCCAGCGCAGCGCCTTGTTCTGGACACGCTGCAGTTTAAGTAAGTTTGTTTTTGCTGCAAAGAGAAGGGCTAGAGGAGAGTAAGTTATCAGAGGACGTATTAGGGATTTGTAGAGGTGTAGTTTGGTGCGTTGAGAGGCATGTTTCAGCTTGTAGAGGCCCGCAAGGGCCTTACTAGCTATTGCATGCCTTGAGTGAATGTGTCCGTGTAAACGAAGAAGGTAGTCAAGATTAACGCCAAGGACAGTGACAGATTGTGTGATAGGGAAGTAAGTGCGGGTGTCAGCTGTTCTGAGCTCGACAGGTAATGGAGGATCACGTTTCCTGTAGTTAAAATACGTAATGCTGGATTTTGCTGCATTGGTTTTGATCCTCCATTTTTGTTCCCAGATGGCTATCCTGTCGACCTCATTTTGTGTTTTGTGTGTGAGTGTATCTATATTGGCATGAGTGATAAGTTGTGTAATGTCGTCTGCATAGGCTAGTGTGATGGAGTTGTGGTATACAGGTGTTGGAATGTCGTTAGTGTATAAAATGTAGAGGGTAGGGGAGAGGACAGATCCCTGGGGTACTCCAGCATTTAGTGTGAAGTAGTCAGAGTAACAGCCTTGGAATTTGATTCTCATGGTACGGCCGTCTAGGAAGTTGCAGAGGAGTTTACGAGTATGAGAGGCAGGTTGAAGTTAGTGCAGAGTTTGTACTTGAGCCCTCGTGCCAACAGTGTCAAAAGCTTTTTCAACGTCTTTTGCAACCAGGGCTGTCCTGTTTCTTTGTTTTGTGTTTATGTGGATGTAGTTGAGAATGATGTTAATGGCATCCTGTGTGGATCTGTGTGTTCTGAAGCCAAACTGGCCATCGAAAGTAGAGAATTTGTTCCAGGTATCTGCGAAGGCGATGATTGATGAGTTTTTCAAAGAGTTTTCCTAAAGTTTCGAGGAGGCTGATAGGGCGATAGTTTCTAGGGTCAGAGTGGTCTTTATTGGGTTTAGGAAGGAGGATAGCAGTAGCAGCTTTGAAGAGGGAAGGGAAGTATCCAGAGGCAAGGGAGGCATTGAGGAGGTTTGTGTAGGCAGTAATGATAGAGTCAGGAAGGTGTTTCAGGATAATATGGTTTAGGCCAGAGGCACCAGGAGCCTTGGGAGGAAGGTGTCTGAGGAGAGTTTTAATGTCTGTGTTGGTGAAAGGAGTGTCGAGTTCTTGGGAGGAGGTAAGAGTGTCTAGATGTATGTGGCTGTCTGGTGTTGTTTCTTGTGTGTGTGCAGTGTTCCAGTGTTCTATGTTCTGAATGTGTTGAATAACGTTAGGGTGAGGTGGGTGAGCGTGGAAGATGTTCTCCCAGATGTGTTTGAAGATGTTGGTAGCAGCCTGCGGGTCTGAGATGTGTGTGTTGTTGTGGGTGATGTGTTTGAATTTGTTGGTGGGAGTAGTGCCTCTGATTTTTTTGATAAATGTTCCAGAAGGCTTTTTAGTGTTTTTAATACGGCTGTTTGTCGTTGTTGTATGAGTTGTGACCCTCACTGTTGTTGTGGTCTTGGTCTAGACTGTGTTAGAAAGTTGTTTTTTAAGTAAGTGAGATCTAATCGAACTTGATTATTAATCTGTGTGTGTTGTAGAGGAAGCGGTTGTGGTAGCAGATAATTAGTCTTGGTTCTGAGTGACGGTTTTGAAGGAATAACGAGTGGTGTCGGGGGATGGTTTTCTTTGGATTGCGTTGTTGGACTGCTTGTGTAATGGTGTCCTGGTTGCAAGATCAAGTTGAGTATTCGGTGTCAGAGATAGGTTTGTTGTTATAGTCATAGGTGAGGTTAATATTGTCTATGTGTTGTTTGAAAGCATCCAGTCAGCGTTCTTGTAGGAGAAGGAAGGTGTGGTTGGAATGAGGATAGGAGTTTGGAGGAGATGTGCAAGATGACTGGGATGTGATCAGAGCCTGTAATAGGCCAGGTGAGATGTAGTGTTGGAAACAGAGAGAAACTGGCTCGGTTTGCCAGATGATGTTTCTGGTTTGCCTTGCCCCGTGTGATTGAAGAAGGTATTGAAGTCTGGCCGAGTGAATTAGGTGTTTATGGCTTAGTGAAGTTGAGTTATTGGTGACAAGTTGGTTGTTACTGGTGTGATGAAAGCAGCAGGTGTGTTTGGCATTCATGTAGCCAGCTAGTAGGTATGTTGGTATGTGTTGGTGTAGTTGAAAGACTAAAGGAAAGGTCGTGTATGTTTGAGAATAGTGTTTGGGGGGGGCGAGCATAGGTGGTGAAAAAGATAAAGGGGCCAAGGTGCGGTGGGTTGGTGTATTCTGGGACTGACAAGATAGTGTTGGTGGAATAAAAGGCGAATTGGGAGATGATTCGTTTTTATGTTGGATTTGACAAGGATGGCAACACCTTCGTAAGGATCATTAGGGGACTGTAGTGCAGTATTTAAACCATAATGGCGGTTACGTTGGAGGGGCCATTGAGGCATGGTACTGTTTAGCCAAAACACTCTGGTCTCTCTGCTTCAAGAGCTCGGCCACGTAGGTGTATAATTGTGAAGTAAGAACTCGTACGTTGAAATGAATCACTTGTAACATGATTTAAATGGTTTTCGTCATAGCCCAAAAGTTAATGTCAGAGGAGTTGGATTAAAACCAGTGATAGTGGTGCATCAGTGGATGCGAGTTTGTATGTGTTACGGACCCGGTTTCCTGGAGGGGTACCCCCGCCACCGAAGAGATGATCTGGTTTTTATGTTCTTTTGTAAGTCTGTCAGAAGATGGCGGCAGGTTTGGGTTGAGTGGATTTTGTCTGAGGGAGGTGGAGTTGGACCTGGGATGAAGTTTTGGTTGTCGTGGATGAAGTGGCGACAGGTAGTATGCAGAGGAAGTGGAGCTTTGGTAGGGTATGAGGAAAGTGGATGCTCTGGTACTGGGTAATGGCAAGCACGAAGCTTTGGTTGAGGATGAGGGAAGTGGGTAAGGAGGTCGGGGGGAGGGGTGGTGGTAGCAGCAGCATGTTGGGGTGTTGGTGGGAGGGGTGGAGTAGGGAGAGGGGTCTAAGGGGGGGTGGAGACAGCTGGTGGGTGTTGGGAAGTGGGGGGTCGTGGAGAGAGGGGTGGAGGTAGAGGTTGTAGGGGGGCTTAGAAGGAGATGCAGGAAGAGGGATACTTAAAGAGGGAAAAGATTGTTTAGCGGACAAGATTAGGTTAAGGACATGCTGAGTAGTCTGATTGGTAGGCTTGAGATATTACAATAGCAGGTGGGCAGAACAGTGGTCGAGTTGGCAGTTGTTTTTGTAGTCTAGTGTGGTTGTACAATAGGTGTAGAAGGAGAGGTGATTGTAGTCTGTCTGGTTGGTGATTTGAAGTGTGTTAGAGAGTGTGAGGGGTAGTTAGACCAAGTGCGTGGGGTAAACCCAGGCATTGGGGGTAGGTGGTCTGGAAGGTACTATAGGACGGGGGAGGTTGAGGGAAGGGGTTCGGGGGAGGAGGGTGGTTGGCTTTCTATGTGGGTCGGAGAGAATGTCTTTTCCAGTAGGCAGGAATTTGCAACTGCGTGTGTGACCCACCGCAGGGTTAGAACATGTTAAGGGGGAGGTTGCCAGTGTTCCAGTAAGTGCCATGTTGCTGAACATCTGGGCAGGTTTGTGTGGAAGTGCATGAGTTTTTGGTCGTGGCTGAATTTGTCAGCATTTCAGACATTGTGTGATGGGGTGAAAGTTTGGAGTGAAGAGGGTGTTTGGAGGAATGCGGATGTCTTGGCAAGGATTCATTGATTGAGAAAGTGTAAGAGGAAGCAACGGAGAAGACTGGAGGTTATATAGGCCCCAACTTGTCAGACACTGCAACTCTGGAATCTTGGTCAGAGGACATCTACAAAAGATCTCTTCCGGACTCGCCCCTCAACTAACCCATTCTATTTGGGAAGGACATAATTCCACTGGGGATCCCGCCTACCAGTGACTGCCCTCGTCTGCTGCCCGTCCCTATCCACTGACGCCTATATAACCGCCAGTCTTCTTGCCTTTGCTCCAGATTCTCCTCCACCACGATGCTGTGAACACTAACTCCAAGGCCGAGGGACTGATTACCTCATCTTTTGTATATAGTTCTACTGTCTTCCTATTATGTCCTAGAATCTGTATTGATAAAGCCACTGGATGGCGAAACGTCTACAATAAAGATATCCAGATGTTGCACATGTGTCTTAACTTTCATATTGTCGGTATTTTATACCTTTCTTGCACAATGTCTCCCTTGTTTATGCCCGTCATCCACTTATACACTTCAATGATATCTCCCCTCATTCTACGCCTCTCCAGAGAGTGGAGATTTAAGGCTTTAAGTCTATCTTCATCGACCTTGTTGAACTATGTGTTGGCTTTACGTGCTTCTCTTTCGAAAATCACCTCTTTTAGCAGACTTTTGGACTACCCATGGGTTCGCCACTCAGTGCGGTCCTGGCGAACCTATACATGGAACATCTAGAAGCCGAACGTTTCTCCACCATTATTCCTTCGTCTGTCACCTGGCTCCGTTATGTTGACGACATTCTCCTCATAACTCCTAAACGCTTCAATGTTCAAGCTCTCCAAGACAAGCTCAACCAGGTCGAGCCTTCAATCCAGTTCACACTTGAGGAAGAAGTCGACAACACTCTCCCTTTCCTTGATGTTCTACTCTGCAAAGCTGACCACGAACTTCGTTTTAAAGTCTATCGAAAACCCACCAACCAAAACGATCTTCTCCACTTTTACTCTCACCACGACACCAAAACCAAACGTGGTGTAATTATAGGCTTCTTCCTTCGTGCACTCAGAATCTGCAGCAATGAGTTTCTTGAAGAAGAATGCACGATGATTGAACAAGTATTTTCTAAACTCCACTATCCTCGTCACTTCATCAGAGACTGCAGACGACGGGCATTAAACATCTTCAACACATAGTGTACGAATGGTATATAATACCGACAAGATGAGATTAAGACACATGTGCAACATCTGGGTATCTTTATTGTAGACGTTTCGCCATCCAGTGGCTTTATCAATACAAATTCTAGGACATAACTTGAAGACAGTAGAACTATGTACAGAAGATGAGGTAATCAGTCCCTCAACCTAGGAGTAGGTGCGATGAGCACCATAGTCGTGGAGATTCTGAATCTCCACGACTATGGTGCTCTTCGCACCTACTCCTAGGTTGAGGGACTGATTACCTCATCTTCTGTACATAGTTCTACTGTCTTCAAGTTATGTCCTAGAATTTGCATTGATAAAGCCACTGGATGGCGAAACGTCTACAATAAAGATACCCAGATGTTGCACATGTGTCTTAATCTCATCTTCAACACACCCAGAGAAGACACTGCCGAGAAGAGATACATAGTCCTCCCCACCAACTGAACACATCGACTCAAGGTTGAGGTGACCTGTACTTAACTCAGTGGTGACCTGTACTTAACTCTGTGAAGAAGTGTCTTGTTTGCTCCCGTGGACTGAACCAAGATGCCCTTCATCGAGCAACTTTACCAGCAACTCAAGGAAGAATTGAGGGCAGCGAAGATGGAGATACGGCGATTGACCGAGGAGAACAAGAGGATTCGTAGTAGTCCTCCTGTTTCGAGTCCTCAGGTCAAGAAGGGATCGTGGTCAGTGGCTGGACAGCAGGGGACGACGAAGTTGACGATCAAGAAGACGAATGGAAAGCCAGAAACGATGAAGAAGAAAGAGACTGCTATGGAAACTCCCGTGGAAACCTCCAACGCATTCTCGGTGCTACCCGACGAATGTGAGTCGACTACTGGGATCGTCACGACGAACGACAACAAGGAAGGTAAGAATATTGTTGTTGAACATCAAAATGGTATACAATACCGATAGGTTGGTAGGTAAGACACATAGGCAACAGTTAGGCAACTTTATTCCGAAACGTTTCGCCTACACAGTAGGCTTCTTCAGTCGAATACAGAAAGTAGGCAGGAGCAGTAGAGATGTGAAGACGATGTAATCAGTCCATCACCCTTGAAGTCGTAGAATTTGAGGTTGTCAGTCCCTCGGCCTGGAGAAGTTCAGTTCCATAGTCAGGAACTATTGAAGATTCAAGCGACAGTGCGGAGACTTAAATACTGTCGCAAGGAGATGGTGCAGAGTAGTAGTAGTAGTGTGAATGTAGCCACTGAGAGGTCAGGTCCTCTCAGATTCCAAAGTTCTCACTTGGAAGGTTTGTCTAAGGCGTTTTCTTCAAGAGGCCATGTGTTGCAGAGTCTGACAGATGAACATCAAAATGGTATACAATACCGACAGTTGGTAGGTAGACACATAGGCAACTGTTAGGCAACTTTATTCTCGAAACGTTTCGCCTACACAGTAGGCTTCTTCAGTCGAATACAGAAAGTAGGCAGGACAGTAGAGATGTGAAGACGATGTATCAGTCCATCACCCTTGAAGTCGTAGAATTTTGAGGTTGTCAGTCCCTCGGCCTGGAGAAGTTCAGTTCCATAGTCAGGAACTATCTGAAGATCAAGCGACAGTGCGGAGACTTAAATACTGTCGCAAGGAGAGGTGCAGAGTAGTAGTAGTAGTGAGAATGTAGCCACTGAGAGGTCAGGTCCCTCTCAGATCCAACAGTTCTCACTTGGAAGGGTTGTCTAAGGCGTTTTCTGTACCAAGAGGCCATGTGTTGCAGTGTCTGACAAGATGAACATCAAAATGGTATACAATACCGACAGGTTGGTAGGTAAGACACATAGGCAACAGTTAGGCAACTTTATTCCGAAACGTTTCGCCTACACAGTAGGCTTCTTCAGTCGAATACAGGAAGTAGGCAGGAGCAGTAGAGATGTGAAGACGATGTAATCAGTCCATCACCCTTGAAGTCGTAGAATTTGAGGTTGTCAGTCCCTCGGCCTGGAGAAGTTCAGTTCCATAGTCAGGAACTATCTGAAGATCAAGCGACAGTGCGGAGACTTAAATACTGTCGCAAGGAGAGGTGCAGAGTAGTAGTAGTAGTGAGAATGTAGCCACTGAGAGGTCAGGTCCCTCTCAGATCCAACAGTTCTCACTTGGAAGGGTTGTCTAAGGCGTTTTCTGTACCAAGAGGCCATGTGTTGCAGTGTCTGACAAGATGAACATCAAAATGGTATACAAAACCGACAGGTTGGTAGGTAAGACACATAGGCAACAGTTAGGCAACTTTATTCCGAAACGTTTCGCCTACACAGTAGGCTTCTTCAGTCGAATACAGAAAGTAGGCAGGAGCAGTAGAGATGTGAAGACGATGTAATCAGTCCATCACCCTTGAAGTCGTAGAATTTGAGGATGTCAGTCCCTCGGCCTGTAGAAGTTCAGTTCCATAGTCAGGAACTATCTGAAGATCAAGCGACAGTGCGGAGACTTAAATACTGTCGCAAGGAGAGGTGCAGAGTAGTAGTAGTAGTGAGAATGTAGCCACTGAGAGGTCAGGTCCCTCTCAGATCCAACAGTTCTCACTTGGAAAGGTTGTCTAAGGCGTTTTCTGTACCAAGAGGCCATGTGTTGCAGTGTCTGACAAGATGAACATCAAAATGGTATACAATACCGACAGGTTGGTAGGTAAGACACATAGGCAACAGTTAGGCAACTTTATTCCGAAACGTTTCGCCTACACAGTAGGCTTCTTCAGTCGAATACAGAAAGTAGGCAGGAGCAGTAGAGATGTGAAGACGATGTAATCAGTCCATCACCCTTGAAGTCGTAGAATTTGAGGTTGTCAGTCCCTTGGCCTGGACTTTTCCAGGCCGAGGGACTGACAACCTCAAATTCTACGACTTCAAGGGTGATGGACTGATTACATCGTCTTCACATCTCTACTGCTCCTGCCTACTTTCTGTATTCGACTGATGATGTGATGATGAGAGGGTCCAAGTTTCCATAGGAGGCGGTTTAACACCATCCTCTCAGCAGTCTTGGCTAAGCAGCTGGTCAGCGATATGGGTCTCATACTGCCTGGGTCCTTGGGCTTTGGAATTTGTACGATTGTAGCTTTCTTCCAAGCTGCTGGGAGTGTCCTGGCCCTCCACGACTTGTTAATGACGTCTAGTATGGCATCCCATCCACTCTGCCCAGCCCGTGCAATCATGGAGTACGTCACACCATCGATGCCCGGGGCAGTGTCACCTGTGTTCTTAATGGCACGTCGGAGTTCCAAGTCCGTGAGGTCTACATCAGTCACATCTTCCGACTCACATGCAGCTTGTATCGTTAGCTGGCGCTGTGGCAGAAGATCCGTCTGTATATTCCGGATGTCCTGTGGGAGCTGAGTGGAGGCTCCCTGGAAGTGAAAAGCCCACTAGTTTCTCTGCTTCCTGGGATGGGTTCGGGTGTGCTGGTGGCCTCGGCTTGCTGTTGCCAGTTGCTATGTTGAGCTTGCCCCATATCTCAGATAAGGTGGTGTGATGCCCGAATGTTGAGCACCACTCCAGCCATTTCTCAGTTTTTACTCTGAGAGAGATTCTGCGGGCATGCTGCACAATGGCTCTCAGAGTATTCCTGTTCTCTGCCGTAGGGTTACGCCTGTATAGCTTCCTAAAAGAGTTGATGCGGTGGTTCTGCTCCCGCACCAGTCTCTTTTGTGAGTGCGTCCTGCGGACTTCTTTGGAATTGCGCACTCTGCTGCCTGGATGAGAACAGTGATTAGCTCCTGTTCAGCCGTATCACAGTCTTCAGATAGAGAGTATGTGGACCACCAGTCATGAAGATAATCCTGGAACACCTTTCAGTTGGCCCTCTTTACGTCCCACGTAAGACCTACTAAAAAGAAGTAGAGGTCAATGCATATGTGTAAAAACAGTTTTGAAATGCACTTCTGTTTGTTGCTGGAATGGACTTCGTGAACAATAAGATATAATAAAAAGAATGTTAGTGAGCCTCGAATATCTGTTTTCTTTCACACTTTAGTATTTTTTGTGGATCATAAAATTGTAGGTAGTTAGTTGGCAGAGAACAACCACCCAGGGAGGTATAATCCTTGCCAAATGTTTTCTATTTCACAAACACATAAGATGACAGATACAGTTTGTTACAACTACTGCTAACACCTGGTTAATATTACATGTGTGACTGTGCATGTACATGTATGTGTAATTATATACAATCAACTGCGTTTCTTTATAATTTCTTAATAGTTATTGTTCTTGTAGTGTTTCATTTTCATTTTCATGTGGAAGTGGAGTAGAATGATTTGTGCGTTGCAATGCAAGGCGTATAAGGAAATTAAAATACTGAAAGCGAGGGGCTAGTAACATTAAATTTTGTTTAAATTACTTATATGAAAAAAAGAATGAAATCAGGTAAATTGAGTGCATGTTAGCAGAATACAGGTCAGCACAATATGCACGTCAGAACAATATGCACGTCAGAACAAAATGAAAGTCAAATAAGTATGCACTCCAGAACAACATGAACATCAGCAGAACATGTTATCCAGAACAACTTACACATGAGATCATGGACGTCAGTAAAATATACACGTCAGGTCAACATGTACGTCACAACAACATGCACGTCAGAAGCACATGAATGTTAGAACAGCAAGCACCTAAGAACGACAGTCAAGTAAGAGCAACACACACATCAGCACAGTATGTAATCAAGTACAATATGCACTTCGGAGCAAAATTCACATCTGAATAACATGCACATCCTAACAACATACGCATCAGAATAACATGTAATACAAAACAGAATACACATCAGAACAACATGCATATGAGAACATCATGCACGTCCAGAACAACAAACACGTCAGAAAATGTAATGCAGAAGAACAAGCACATCTGAACAACATGCAAGTCGGAATAACATTCACGCCAGAAGAACTGCACGCCAAAATAAAACTTGCATATCAGAACGATATGCATCAGAAAACAACATGCACGTCTGAACGAAATATGCTTCAGATCAATCTGCACACAAGAACTTACACGCCAAAACAACATTCGCATCACAATTGCATACCATCAGACCAACTGCACATCAAAACAACAGAATAGCATGCCCATCAGAATCACACGCAAGTCAGTACAAAATGCACGTCAGTGCAAGATGACCATCAGAGCAACATGCAATTAGGACTTGTAAACTCTGCCAGAAACAATGAAATATTTAGTAAACTCAAGCATTCTCGATTTGTTTTTAAACTTTCATATTTCACTGTATGCTAAGCATGTAGTGCTCAGCACTCCGCTGAACCCTGGAACAGCTGAGCACTGTACCCACTCTCAGCTGGGCCTGGAACCAACGTTCAGCATAGCACGGATCCCTAGCTAAAATGAGCCTGGAACCAGCGCTTATTGAGCATGGAACCCAAGCTCATCGGTGCCTGGAACCATCGCTCAGCTGGGCCTGGAATCAATGCTCAGTATAGCTCGAAACCCTAGCTTAGACGAACCTGGAACCATCGCTCAGCTGAGCATGCAACAAAAGCTCATCATGGCCTGAAACCAACGCTCAGCATCGCACGGAACCCTAACTCAGATAAGCCTAGAAACATTGTTTAGCTGAGAATGGAACACAAGCTCATCTGGGCCTGGAACCATCAATTAACTGAGCATGGAACCCATGCTCAGCTGGGCCTAGAAGCAACGCTCAGCTGAGCATAGAACCCATGCTCAGCTTCACAAACCATTCTGATGGTTTCACAGGTAGTTCACTAATATTTGTGAGCTACTAATTGTCATTAAGAGCAGTGAATGTGAAGCTTCAATGTGTGCATTGTCGGAAAATGTTTGTGGAAAACATCATGTAAACAACTAATGCTTTTGTTTTGTGTTGGTATTGTTTACCCTTTTGAATGCTAGTTGGAAAATAATCAACAGTATATGGACAGAGAGTTGCATAAGTGTGTATATCCTATACGTACTCTGGATGGATGGATAGATGGACGCGCGTGTGGCTTAATGATCTAAGTTGGACCAAAACGTCGTCCTAAATTTCATACCCTAAGTAAAGGATATTTGTGTGTTCTTCCAGCCATTTAAATACTTTATTATTATTATTATTATTATTATTATTATTATTATTATTATTATTATTATTATTATTGTTATTATTATTATTATTATTATTATTATTATTATTATTATTATTATTATTATTATTATTATTATTTTATCATTATAATTACTATTATTATAAGTAAGAGATATTCATCCCCTAGGGAATGGAAGGCAATCCAATTAATTGCATTAAGAGCCCTTCACTATCTCATACACTATTATTCCCTTGACCCAATCATCACACCTACGTTCTATGTTCTTCTAGCTTGTATGATGTTCTGACGTGTATGTTGTTCTGCCGTGTATATTGTTCTGGCATGTATGAAGTTCTGGCGTGTATGTTGTTCTGGCGTGTATGTTGTTCTGACGTGTATGTTGTTCTGGCGTGTATGATGTTCTGGCGTGTATGTTGGTCTGGCATGTATGGCATGTATGGGCGTGCTTGTTGTATTGATATGCTTGTTGTTCCGGCCTACTTGCTGTTCTGAAGTAATTTTTCTGACATGCTTGTTGATCTTGCGAACTTGTTCTGAAGTGCTTGTTGCTCTGACATGCTTCTTGCTCTGGCGTACTTGCTGTTCTGACGTGATTGTTGTTCCGGCGTGCTTGTTGTTCCGGCTGTGCTTGTTGTTCTGACTTGCTTGTTGTTCTGGCGTGCTTGTTGTTCTGACGTGCTTGTTGTTTTGACGTGCTTGTTGTTCTGACGTGCTTGCTGTTCTGGCGTGCTTGTTGTTCTGACTTGCTTGTTGTTCTGGCATACTTGCTGTTCTGGCGTGCTTGTTTTTCTTGCGTGCTCGTTGTTCTGGCATGCTTATTGTTTTGACGTGTTTGTTGTTCTGACGTGTTAGTTTTTTCTAACGTCCCTTGTTTTCTGGCGTGCTTTTTTCCCAGTTAGAAACCAGTTACCAGAAAAACCAGGGGCCCAGTAATGACCCACTAAAAACCCGCCCTTTGCCTGAGCCCACTGTCTGTATATATTGTGTGACCAAAGCAGTTTTAAAAGGACCCCCTCACATAGGGGTTACGGGGGCGGCCAGTCGGGTTTTTCGAGAGGAGCGGGGGGAGAGGCAGGATGGGCCCTGTGGGCCCCCCCCAAATTTATTCCCAAGGTTACAATATAGAAATTCCGGGCCCTACTGATTTATTACTTTACCCTTTCCACGTATCGAACTCCCACATGATAAAGGGTGGCCCCCGGTGTGGAGCGGGGGATTTAAGTTTTACGGGAATTCAAGACTTTAGAAGACTGTTTGGGGATTTAACCCGGTGGGTAAAAAGGTAACCGTCCCCCCACCCCAGCAACTCCCCCCTAAACTACCAAAACCTCCACCCTCCCAAGCCTGTTGCACCCTTTTTCAAGTTTCCCCTGGCTTATTTTCGGGGTGAAATTTTCTTCAACCCTCGAGGGGTTGCCCGGGTTTTTTGCAATTAACCCATTTCCATAACCCAAAATGGGGAAGTAAATCCCCAGTCAGCCTTCATCCAGCCTGTCTCCTGTTTTCCACCTGCTCCTCCTGCTTGGGGGAAAAAAATTTCTTTTAAAACGTCTTCCAGTCGGGCCATTCTCGTGGGGTAAGCCAGTCACCCAAACCCAGCTTCAAACCCAGCGAGAGAGAAAATAACCCGCAAGTTCAGAGCCTTGAAGTATCGTCTCATGTATCGCTTTTTTGCCCCCAAAATTGGTTTGCTAAGGGGTGGTTTTCACCTTTCCCCTGTGGCATAGAGTGGTTTATAAGCCCCTTCATGGGTAGAGGGGAAATTTGCGCGCCAGAGCCCCCGCGAGAGTCATCTCACCCACCCCCTATACATTTGCCCCCCAAACCCCCCCACCACAAAACCACCCACCACCAGCCACCCCCCCATCTCCCTGGGCTGTTTGCCCCCCTTGTACCGGTCCTAATACTTTTTTGGGGTCACAAATTTGGTCAAGAGATGTAGTTAGGCCAACGATAAAACCCCCCAATTTAAAGCGATTTTAAACCGGGGAAAGCGCATTTCCTTCACGACGACAGGGGTGAGTGTGGGGCGTCATCACCGCGCGGGGAAAACCCTTTTCCTCATCACCAGCATCCTTTCTACACTCCGGGCCTTCAGCGAAAAATTTTCTGTTTAGAGACATTTTTCTTGTTTTTAAAGACATTTGGGTGTGTGAACATTTATAGAAAATTTTTCTTGTGAAAACCCCAAAAACCTTGGGGTTTTCAGGTAGACCCAGTGTTTTTTACTCGTTTTTTTGCAATATTTTCAGGGGTTATCCCCATCTCATATTTTTTTTATTCCTGTTTTTTTTTTTTTTAATGCTACTCTCTGTCTGTAGAAAGTATTATTGTGTAGTGTACCAGTCAGCCCACCTTTTGGTGAAGTGTTTTAAAATTTTTTTTTTTTTTTGTATTCTTTCACCTTGTATTCTCCAGAAATTTTGTCATTTTTGTTCATGCAGTGATATTCACCCCATATACCAAATTTTTCCATTTTTTTTCTATGTGTGTTTTTTTTTTCTATCCCAGCAGTTTTCTAAATTTCCTCAAATTTTTTTTTCGCAGACTGTTTTACCATTTTTTTTTGGCCAGCAATTTTTGTCGTTTCAGTCACAGAAAAGATTTTGTTGTAAAAAATTATACTAAGATAATGAATACTTGAAAAATGTGTTGTTTTCCCCCGCCACTGAAGTTTTTAAACACTACCCTTTTTGGTTCCTTTGTTTTATTTTTTTTCCCATTTTTTTATTTTTAATTTGAACAAATTAATTTCTTGTTGAAATTTTCAATTATTTTTAAACGAAAAGTGTTTTCTTTACTCTTTTTGAGTAAATTGTTTTGCCTAATTTACAATTAAAAAGGTTAAAGTGTTCAATCAGTTTTTTTCTTCATATTTTTTTTTTATTATTAACCTGATTTTTTCCAGTCCCATTTAAATTATGCAGGGGAATTTTTCTAACCTTATTTTTTTTGAAACTTGTTCTGCAGTGAAAAATTTTCTTTTTTTAAAAATTTTAGGGAATTATTTTTTAAATTTTTTTTATGCATTTTTAAAAAATTTTAAAATTTTCCCCCAGTTAACACTTTAGTAATTTTTTTTTCCCATTTTTTCCCAATTTATTTAAAATTTTTTTTAAATTTAAATTTTTCCTTTATTACCCAAGAAAAAGGGCCCAGTCATTTTGCTTTTAATTCAGTCTCCAGTAATTTTTTTACTTGTATTTTTTTTTTCCCAAATTTTAATTTTTTTTATTCTTTTGGCCCAAAATTATTTCCTTTTTTTACTTTGGAAAAAAAGTTTTTTTTTTTTTCCCTTTCCTTTTCTTGAAAGTGTTTTTTCCTTAGCCCCATTTTTTATTTACTTCCCCTTGCAAAAAAAAATTAAAAGGTTTTGGGCCCATAATCTTTTTTATTTCCAATTTTTCTGGGAAATTTTGGTTTTTTTTTTCCATTTTTATTGTTCATTTTAGTTTTTGCCTTTATTTTTGTTCTGTTGCAAAACCTTTGCCCCCATTTTTGTCTAAAACATAACCCCCGGTTTCCAATTTTGATACTTTAGTTAAAATTTTTTTTGTTCCCGCCCCCCAAATTTCCAAAAAACCTTTTTTCCGGGCAAAAAACTGGGGGCCCCCTTTTTTTCATAGCCCCTCCTTCCTTAACTGGCCCGAATGGAAAACCCATTAATTTAAAAACTGTGTTCCTTGTTCCCCCGGGATTTTTATTAAAAGGAATTACATAGTCTTGAACCATTGGTTTGGGGCCAAGGCCTTTTGTGGTCTTTTTAACCTCCCAGGGGGCCCAAAAGCCCGTGAAAAGGGATTCTTTATAAACCCCGTATTTCATTTTTTACTTCTCCTTGTTGGCGGACTTGTTTACAAGTGGAAAATTGGGAAATTATTCAATTTTTTGTCCCAGAAAAACCCGAACGTCGTTTTTGGGAAATAAAAAAGTACCCCCCCCTATTCCCAATCTTAGAGAATTTGGAATTTGCCCAAAAACGGGTTAATCTTTATAAATTTCCCCAGTAATCGGGTTTTTCCCCCCTGGGGTTTCCAAACCCCAGAACCCCTAAAAAAAGCGCTTTTAAACAACCAGGCCAAGGCCCCCTTTTTTTTTTCCCAATTTTCGGGGGTTTAAAGCCCCCAAAAAACCCGGTCCCATGGAAACATTAAGTTAAATAGTACCCCCCTTTTTCCCCCAATTTTTCCGAAAAAAAAGCCCAAAACCCGGGTTCCCCTCGGGAAAGAAAAATTCGGGGTGAAATTGGAGGTTTCAAAAACCAGTTCAGACATAAATGATTTATGAATTAGAAACCAATTTCCGGATTGAAACCAACCCCCTTTTTGGGGTTTGAAATATAATTTCCAATGCCCCCAAAAGGCCCTATGTGAAGCCCAATTTTCCCCCAAAAGGGCCCTTTTTTTTGTTCAGGGGTACCCTCTGTGGCAAGCCCCTTTTTAATTATTTCTATTTTGTTTAAAAGGAAAAGGGGAAACGACGTCCTTCTCAAAAACCGAAAGGCCCCTTCCCTTGGGGGTTTTTAGCGCCCTAAAACCCCCCTTGTGCGAGGTTGGATTCCCAAACCCTTTTCCCTTTCCAAGGGTTTAAAAGACTTCCTGGTTTTCCTTCCTTTTGTCAAAATTTATTTTTTGGTAAAAACCTTCTTTTTTAGAAATTTTTTTGGCTTCCCAATTGCAACCCTTACCCCCTTTGTGCTGCCCTGTTCAAAGGGCCGCCCTTATTGCTTATGGATTCTGGGGTTTAAAATTTTTGGTTTTTTGAAGGTTTTTTTGCCGTTAACAGGTCCCCGGTAGGAAACCAAATTTAATTTTCCCCTTAAAGGGTGATTTTCCTGCTTTCCCGCGGTCGGCACTTTCCCCTTCCCCTTTTTTCCCGGTGGTTCCTGCCCTTCAATTTTGCAAGTTTATTTTCCGTTTTCCTTCAAGGGTTTGGTTCCGGAGGCCCGCTTGTCTCCCCTTTTTAAATTCTGAACCCCAATTTGAATGTTTTGTTTTTAAATTGGGGTTAAGTTTCCCTTTTTCCAACGGGGAGTTGTGGGAAAAACCTTACCCCAATTTTTTAAGCCCAAACCCCCTTGTTGTTTGTCACACCCCCTTTTTCGCAAAAGCTTCTGTGGCAGCAAAATGCCCCTCACTAGATTTGATGTATTTGGGTTCCCCTGGGTTTTCCCAATGGTGATAACGCCCTTTGTTGACAGTGATTTCTTGAAAAGAAAAAAGGTCTATTGTTGAACCATCCTTTAATTTTTTAAGAGATTTTAAGACCCAATTTCCCCTTCCTACCAACACTTCTGGTACAGTTTTGGGCCTCAGGGGCAAAAAACCCAACTTGTTAAACCTTGTTAACTATCCTTCCCCCTTTTTTCAGGAAAGAGGAGGGAGTTGTCCCCTTTGCCCAGGGGGTCGGTGCTATTTCTCCGGGGGGAACCCTCATCCCTTCACAAATTAAATTCTTTTTCCCCCATTTTGAGGAAAAAGATTTAGTTTCCCACTGATTTCCCCAGATAAAAGTAAAAGCTTTTTGTTGACTCTGTTGAACAAACGTCGTAAAGCCATTCCCTTTACCGGGTGGAAGAGGGGTTAAAACCGAACTTATTGTCCCATCGTATTCCACTTAAACCTGGAAACAGACCTATTACATCCCCTGCAAACAAAAATGCCTTTCATTCAAATTTGGGCTGCCCGCGGGAAGAATTGATAAAACAAATTGCTTGATAAAGGATTTTATTGCACCTAGCAATTAAATTTTCTATGGGTGACACTCCACATTATGCATTGTACGGTTGTAATAAACGTTTCCCTTATGATTGTTATATTCTAACCGAAACCAAATTAAAACCCCTGATGATTCATAGAAACTCGTACCATTTTGGGCTAAAAGGGTTTTTTTAAAAGAATCCGTGAAAACTTCATAAATCAACAAACGAATTTACAAGAGTCGCCCCAAACCCCCCCGAGCAAAGCCCCCCCCCCCCCAAAATCAAAAAAAGGGTTTGAAAAGTTTTTCTGATTAACTTTAACAAAACGTTGCAATTTCCCAAAAATTTATCAAAAAATTTGTTGGGCCTTATCGAGTAGTTGAAAATTTCACTGGGAAAAATTTTAAGGGGAGAGAGATTAGTACTGGGGCGTTTAAAGAAACGCATTTAGTCATATGAAGTTAGTATGTTATGTAATGAGGTTTTCCCAACCCAGACTTTTACAGACTCTGACCCAAACCCTTTCCCGATCCTGTACTGTCTTCCTCTGATAAATCAGTCAGACGATAACCTGAATGTCGTTTTTCCCTACGTACACGACAGGTATTGAAAACCCTCAAGTATCATTTGTTACTTTTCCTTCCGATTAAAATTTTTTCCTCAAATACAGTTTAGTTTGCCAAAGCAACAGATTTGATCCTCCCCAAAGATGACAACCCCTTTTTGCATATGTCAATTTTTAAACCTTTGCAGGTTGGGGTTTAAAAGAAATAACCTGTATAGATAATAATTAAATATCCCAAATTTTTCAGTATTCAAGAATTTTTTTTTTTTGTTCATGTTCTTCCCCCCCTTCTGAGAGTTAAAAAGTCTTTGATTTTGGGGCACCGAATCTGCCTTTTGTTAAAACTCTTTTTTTTGTATATATTTTCCCTTTCCCCAGAATCCGTGGATTAAAATGGGAAAAAGATCGAACGATCAAATTTTTTTTTTTTCACTTTATTGTGTAATCTCCAAAGTTGAGTTTATTTTGATTAGTTTTTGCTATATTTACCTTTATTTTTCTTTCAGTTTTTAGGTTTTAAAAGAAGCTTCCCTTCCCAAAGTTTTTACTTATGGGTTTTTATAATTTTTAAATTTTGTGGGTTTCTTTGACATTGTATAAAAATCAGCCCAGGGGTTTTCCCCGCCATCTCTTTGTTTGTACTAGTTTTATGTCGGGACGACATCCCTTAGCGTCGCCGAGCTCTCAGTAGTATAACCTTTAGACTTTTTCTGGGCTGTTTGTGGTTCTGACCTTTCTTGTTGTTCTGTCGTGGGTTGTTTTTCTAACTGGGTTTTGTTCTGGGTACTTGTTTTTTCTGAATTTAAATTTTTGTTCTGGCGGCTTGTTGTTCTGGCTGCTTGTTGTTTGGGCTGGTTGTTTTTTTCTGGTGTTGGGTTTGTTGTTTTGGCTGCTTATTGTTCTGACGTGTTTGATGTTTTTTAGCGTTTCTTGTTGGTTTTGGGCGTTTCCCTTTTTGTTCTTGGGCTTTCATGTTGTTCCCCCTAGTTTCTTGTTCTGGCGTGCTTGTTATTTTTAAGTAAATTTTTTTTTTCTGGCTGCTTGTTATTTTGGGGGTTATGTTTTTTCTGGCGTGTATAAGGTTTTTTGGCGTGTATGTTGCTCTGGGTGTATGGGTTTGGGCGGCATGTATGATTTCTGGCATGTATGTTTTTCGGAGTTTTTATTTTTCTGGCATTAATTTTTTTTTTGGCGTTTATGATGTTTTTTTGGGGTGTATTTTTGGGGCTGTCATGTATGTTGTTCTGGAATGTATGTTGTTTTTGGGGTGTTTGTTTCCTCGAGTGTTTGTTGTTTTTGGGGATGTTTTTGTTCGGCATTTAAGTTTTTTCTGGCTGTATGTTTTTCTGGCGTGTATGATGTTTCTGGCCCTGTCCCAAAGTTTTTGGGGTGTTAATTTTTTTGGTTTGTATGTTGGGTTTTTGGCGTCATGTTTTTTAGGCATGCATGAGTTCCGGGGTTGTAAAAATTTTTCTGGGCTATATTTGTTCTGGCGTCCCATGAAAGTTTTTGGGGGTGGTATGTTGTTCTGGCATGTATTTGGGGTTTTGGGTGTTTTTTGGGTTTTGGGGTGTTATTGGTTTTTGACTTTTAAAAGTTGTTCTGGCTTGTAAAGAGGTTTTTTTGGGGTGATATTGGGCCCCGGCGTCTTTGATGTTCTAGTTGTTGTTTTTCTCGCATGTATGTTGTTTGGCGTGTAAGTTTTTTCTGGCATGTATTTGTTCTGGCGTGTAAAGTTGTTCGGCAAGTATGTTTTTTCTGGCGTTTTTGTTGTTCTGGCGTTATGTTGTTCCAAATGGGCTTGCTGATCTGGGAGGGCCCACTTTTATCTGGCATGCCCCAACCCGTGCCCTGTTGTTGGGGAATGCATGTGTAACCCTGTTCTTTTTTGGGGTGCAAAGTTTTTTTTTGGGGTCATGCTCTTTTTGGGTGCATGTTCTTGCGTGCATGTTGTCCTGGGTCCTGTTTTTTTTTAGTGCTATAAAAGCTGGAAAATATGTTTCCCCCGGGGATACAAATTTTTTCCGATATTTAAAATTTTTTACTGACTACTTTTTGTCCAGGCATACTTTTTGTTCCCGGCATAAATGTTGTTTTTGACATATTTTTTTCTTTTGGCTATATTTTTTCCTGGCATTCCCGGGTTTTCCTGGCCCTACATGTTGTTCTGGCTTTCATGTTGTTCTGGCAAATATGTTTCTCTGGATATTTTTGTCCCGGCTTCCCTGTTGTCCGGGGATACATGTTGTCCTTTGGGATGATGTTGTCCTGACAATATTTTTTCCTGTTATAAAGTTGGGTTTTGGATTTTAAAAATTTTGGAACACATGTTTTTTTGGCCTGCCTTTGGTTTTTTTCTCACTGTTGTTGGTTTTTAACGTGCTTGTTTTTTTCAAAGTGGCCCTTTTTGTTTAACCGGGTTGTTTTCTTGGGGGGCTTTTTTTCAGGCGTGCTTGTTTTCTCTGGCGTACTTGTTGTTCTGGCGTGCTTTTGTTCCCGATATTTTTTGTTGTTCTTTTCCCCCCTTACTGTTTGAAATAATTGTTGTTCTGGCTTGCTTGTTGGTTTTTAGCGCGCTTGTTGTTTGGGAAACTTGTTTTTCTGACATGCTTGTTGTTCTACGTGCTTTTTTGTTCTGGGGGTCTTGTTGTTTTGAAGGGGCTTTTTGTTCTGGGGCGTGCTTGTTTTTCTGAGGTGCTTGTTGTTTTTGGCGGTTGTTTTGTTCTGGCGTGGTGTTGTTCTGGGGTGCTTGTTCTTCTTTACGTGGGTTGTTTTTTTCAACGGCTTTGTCTTCAGAAAGTGCTTGTTTTCTGACATGGGTTGTTGTTCTGGGTTTCTTGTTGTTCGAAGGAATTGTTTTTCTGACGTGCTTTTTTTTTCCGCATGTATGTTGTTCTTTTTTAGGTTTTGTTTTTTTGGGGCCCGTTTTATTGTTCTGGCGTGTAAGTTGTTTTGGGGGGTTGATTTAAGGGGTGTTTTGATGTTCCCGGCGTGTAAAGTTTTTCTGGCGTGTATGTTTTTCTGGCGCTATGATATTCTGGTGTTATGATGTTCGGGCCCTTTTGTTTTTTTTTGGCGTTATGTTTATGGAGGGGATGTTGTTTATGGCGTGTATTTGGTTTTGGGGATGTAAAGATGTTTTTGGGGGCGGGTATGTTGAAACTGGAGTGTGTGTTGTTCTGGGGGCATGAAAGTTCTTCGTGAATGATGTTCTGGCGTGTATTTGTTCTTGCGGGGTATTTTTGGGGTTTTGTAGTTACGTTGTTCTGGCATATTTTTTTGTTTGGTGTAATTTGTTCTTGGGGTGCTTGTTGGGTTTTGGGGTGCTTGTTATGGGTGCTTGTGGTTTGACGTGCCCAATTTTTATGAAAATGCTTGTTTTTTTTGGCGTGCTTTTTTTTTAGGCCCTGCTTTTTTGTTCTTGGGATGTATGTTGTTCTGGCGTGTAAAAGTTGTTTTCGCGTGTAAATTTTTCTGGCGTGTATGTTTTTCTGGAGTGTATGTTGCTCTGGCATGTATGCTGTTCTGGCGTGTATGTTGTTTTGGCGTGTATGTTGTTCAGACTTGTATTATGTTCTGGCTTGTATGTTGTTCTGGCGTGTATGCTGTTCTGGGGTGTATGATGTTCTGACGTGTATGTTGATCGGAGTGTGTGTTGTTCTGGCGTGTATGATGTTCTGTCGTGAATGATGTTCTGGTGTGTATGTTGTTCAAGTGTGCTTGTTGATCTGGCATGCATATTCTTGCGTGTATGTTTTTCTTGCGTGCATGTTGTCGTGGTGTGCCTTTTCTTCTAGTGCGTATATTATGTAGATGAATGGTTCAAAGAACCGACATGTTGTTAAATTAAACACATGTGCAACTCTTGGGTATCTTTATTGAGGAAACGTTTCGCCACACAGTGGCTTCATCAGTCTATACAAAGGATAAAATTGAAGAACAGGAGGAGAATGAGGTAATCAGTCCCTCAGCCTTGAGTAGATGTGGTCAGTCCATCAATCTTGAATAGAATACGGCATAGGAGCGGAGAAGCAGCTTATAAACCGTATGGCAGGAGAGGTGCAGCAGTCGTAGGTGGTGTCACATTTGCCCAATGTTGAAGTAGGTTGTGCCCAAGGGTTAGGCAAGCGAAGAATTCCCAAGTATTAAGATCCCAAGAAGTTGCAGTGTCTGGCAGAATTTTAGATGAATGGTTCAAAGAACCGACATGTTGTTAAATTAGACACATGTGCAACTCTTGGGTATCTTTATTGAGGAAACGTTTCGCCACACAGTGGCTTCATCAGTCCATACAAAGGATAAACTTGACGAACAGGAAGAGAATGAGGTAATCAGTCCCTCAGCCTTGAGTCGATGTGGTCAGTCCTCATTCTCCTCCTGTTCTTCTAGTTTATCCTTTGTATGGACTGATGAAGCCACTGTGTGGCGAAACGTTTCCTCAATAAAGATACCCAAGAGTTGCACATGTGTCTAATTTAACTGCATATATTATGCTGGCATACATGTTATTCTGGCATACATGTTGTTCTCGCATACATGTTGTCCTGGTATGTGTTGTCCTGGCATATGTGTTGTTTGACATACATGTTTTTTGGCATACATGATGTTCTGGCATACATGTTGTCCTGTCATACATGTTGTCCTGGCATGCATGTTGTCCTTGCATGCATGTTGTCCAGGCATACATGTTGTCCTGGCATATATATTGTCCTGGCATACATGTTGTTCTGGCATACATGTTCTTCTGGCATACATGTTCTGGTATACATGTTGTCCTGGCGTACATGATGTCCTGGCATATATGTTGTTGGCGTGTTGCGTTTCGTCTTGTTGTTTCAGTGCTGTTGTTCTGACGTGCTTGCTGTTCTGACGTGCTTGTTGTTCTCAAGTGCATGTTGTTCTGACGTGCTTGTTCTTCTGACGTGCTTGTTATTCTGGCGTGCTTGTTGTTGTAACTTGCTTATTGTTCTTTCGGGCTTTTTGTTCTGATGTGCCTGTTGTATTGACTAGCTTGTTGGTCGGGCCTGCTTGTTGTCATGGCGTACTCGGTGTTCCGACGTGCTTGTTGTTCTGGCGTGCTTGTTGTTCTGACGTAATTGCTGTTCTGGCGTGGTTGTTGTTCTTTCGTGGTTGTTGTTTTGGCTTACTTGTTGTTCTGACGTGCTTGTTGTTCTGAGCAACTTGCTGTTCTGAAGTAATTGTTGTTCTGGCTTGCTTGTTGCTCTGACGTGCTTGTTGTTCTGACGTACATTTTGTTCTCGCGTGATTGTTGTTCTGGCGTGCTTCTTGTTCTGGCGTACTTGTTGTTCTGATATGCTTGTTGTTCTGGCGTATTTGTTTTTCTGTCGTGTATGTTATTTAGGCGTGTATGTTGTATTGGCGTGTATGTTGCTCTGGCGTGTAAGTTGTTTTCGTGTGTATGTTGTTCTGGACAGTATGTTGTTCTAGCGTGTATGTTGTTCTTGCGTGTATGATATTCTGTCGTGTATGATGTTCTGTCGTGTATGATGTTCTGGCATGTATGTTGTTGTGATGTGTATGTTGTTCTAGCGTGCTTGTTGTTCTGGCGTGCTTGTTGTTAGGGCGTGCATGTTGTTCTGATGTGCTTGTTGTTCTGACGTGCTTGTTGTTCTGACGTGCTTGTTGTTCTCATATGCTTGTTGCTCTGGCGTACTTGTTGTTCTGAAGTAATTGTTGTTCTGGCTTGCTTGTTGCTTTGCCGTGCTTGTTTCTGGCATGCTTGTTGTTCTGGCGTACTTGTTGTTCTGGCGTGTCTGTTGTTCTGGCATGTATATTGTTTTGGTGTTTATGGTGAACTGGCGTGTATGCTGTTCTCGTGTGTATGGTGTTCTGGAGTGCTTGCTGTTCTGGCGTGTATGTTGTTCGGGCGTGTATGTTTTTCTGGCGTGTATTATGTTCTATCGTGCATGATGTTCTGGCGTGTATGTTGTTCTGGCGTGTATGTTGTTCTGGAGTGTATGTAGTTCTGGCACATATGTTGTTCTGGCGTATATGTTGTTCTGGCATGTATGTTGTTCTGGTGTGTATGTTTTTCTATCTTGTATGTTGTTTTGACGTGAATGTTGTTCTGGCGTGTATGATGTTTTGGCTTGTATGTTGTTCTTGCATGTGTATTGTTCTGGCGTGTATGTTGTTCTGACGTGTATGTTGTTCAAGTGTGCTTTTTGATCTGGCATGAATATTCTTGTGTGCATGTTGTCCTGGTGTGTCTTTTCTTCTTCTTCTAGTGCATACATTATGATGGCATACATGTTGTCCTGGCATGCATGTTGTCCTGTCATACATGTTGTCCTGGCCTACATGTTGTCCTGACGTACATGTTGTCCTGATGTCAGCTAGTTGCTGATCCCCTACATGTGTTGTATAGCTTATCTGAGTATCATAGTTAGTACCATCCATATGTTTTACATACACGACCCCTTTGCTAGGCCTAGTGACTAGTTTGTATTACGTCATGTGATCCCATATGAGTACGTGGGACGCGCTATATCGGCCTCAGTTCCCGGTAATCCAAGCAGGCTACAGGGCAGGCAGTTTGGGCTCTCTCTTCTCACACTCTGCAATATAGTGTTACCATCCAACAAGTGTGTTTATCTGCAACCTTCATATCTCCTATGAACCCCCACGACAAATGGAGCCAGCGGAGGGCCGGTAATTCTGACGATTACAGCGATTTCTGGAGATAAATTTCTACTCAGCCAGTCGTGAACGTTAGGCCTCGCAAGAGGTGATGCTCAACATCCCAAGCCAGCTACCCCAAGCAAGCGTTCACCTGCCTATTGCTTCCTACTTACTGGTCAGTCTCTGTGTACTAGTTTTATTTGCTTATTTGCATTACTTCCGAGGGGTTGACCCAGGTTTGCAAAGTAAGCCAAGCCACCAAGCCAGTCTGTGGGGGGGAAGTCCAGCCCAGCTCTACACCATTCCACCCTTGCCTGCTAAGCCAGCTTTCCACCCCTGCTGTGCTCATTGTTACAAGTTCTCAAGTCAGTCTGTGTGAAGGGTTAAACCAAGCCAGCCAACAACTAACCCACATGACTTAACCCAGTACTCAAGGAAGCCACGTGGGTACAGTCTTCTCCATCACTTTGTGCTTCCAGTTCTAGCTGTTCTGAGTTCTTTATCATCCTTGTGGTGTTGTGGTATTTTGTGGGTTTTTAAGCCAGCCCGACTTAGAATATTTTCATGCCTAGTGCGGGTGTCCCCAGAGTGGTTACACATTCATCCCATAGGCCCAGTCACCACGCAGTGTCTCACCGCGCTGCCTCAAGCACTCACCCACCTCACCCACTACCACTGTTTTTTTTTGTACCCTTATAACGGTTCTAGCAGCATATTTTATGGACCGCTTAATAAGTGGTCAAGAGACAAGAGTGTTCCTTCGAGCCTGTGCGTCTATGTAAAAGCCTCCTGTGTGAGTCCATCGTCGATTTAAGCACAAATTCATCGAGGCGTCAATGTGTTGAGATTAGTGGCGTGCTGCGCCAGCTACAACCAACCTTCCCTCACCTCACCTCATAGACATTTGCGGGCGTTGAGACAATTTTGCAGTGATTCCTGAGTGACATTTCTTTTCAGTGACTCCTTATCTGTTCATTATATCCTGTTTGCAATATTTTTTTTTCTTCTCTTTCTTCAGTGTTAATTTTCATGCTTTATTTTATGTCTGTTGTGTTGTGTTCATTTTTTTTATATATATTTGAAGTAAGCACTTCAATGTTTTTTCCTTGTTGTGTGCAATATATAAGCAGTATAACTTAGTGTTTACACTTCACAATTATCTTGTGTTCACAGTATTGTATTCCTTGTCTAGTAATTTATACAGTGAAGTAATTCAGTAACTTGTTACCTTATATTCTGCATCACAACTCAGTGTTGTCTCAGTTATATTTTTTTCTCCCAGCATTTGTGTATTCTTGCTGTTTTTGTTTTCATTCATTTGCCTTTTTTTTCTCTCTGTGTTAATTCCCTCCATTTAGCCAATGTCTAATTTGTCTTATCTCCACAGACAATAGTGCCATTATTTTGTTTAAAGCAACATAATTATTTTCCAGTTTTTGTCACTCCAAGCTTCATTGCAAGAAAATTCTCATAGTATTGTGCATATATTAATGTGTTTTGTTCCTGCATCACTGTGAGTGTTAACCTTTCCCTGTTTTGTGTTTTTGCATCTATTATTTTTAATATTTCATTGAAAAAATTCACTCAGTGTAATTTTTAACTTCTTCTTTTAGAAGTAAAGCATTCTTTTGCTTGTCCACTAAGTGTTTGCTTAAGCTGCAATTAAGAATTAAAGTGTTCAATCAGTTCATTCCTTGATATTTTTTTATTGTTTTGTAAACTGCATTTTCTTGTGTGTGTAATTTTTTTATTATTGCAATATTGACTCATTTTGCAATAATTCTTGTGTAAACATTGTGCTGCCATTAATTTTTTCTTTGAGAAATTTTTGTGTAGTTTTGTGTTGTGCAGTACCTTTTGATTAAAAATTGTTATTTGCAATATTGCTACAGTTTATTTCAGTGCAATATTTTGTGATTTCAGTTTTATATTTCTTGCTTTGTGCATAATATTTTATTCTTGTGTGTCATTTTTTTTTTTAGATAGAATTGCTTTCCCAGTTCGTTTTAATTTTGAGCAAGATTTATTGATGCCATTTTGTCATTTTTGTTTGATTTATCATTTATTGTTGAATTTCTTTATTGAATTGAGAGTAAAGACAACTCACTGTGCCATTAATTCAATTTAAAGTAAATTTGAGTAAATTTGATTTGAGTAAAGTACAATTTCTCTTGATTTTCGAAGTGTTGCTTATCCAGTTGAGTAAATTTTTATTTTCATGTGAGTTTTCCTTGCTTACAGTGTGACTTGTCAATTTTTCTTTACTTATGCAGTATAGTTAAAAATTTTCTTCCCATTTATTAAGCTTATTGTGTCATTCTCTCTATTTTTCTTGCCTTTATGTCCTTGAGTAAGTTCCCTGAGAAGATGTACCAGTCACTTATGTTTGCTCACTTGGTGTATCATGCCAGTCAAAGTCAATGTGAATCAGTCCACAGTACTATTATTCCCTTACTGACTGAAAGACAATACCTAGCACATGAGCAATATGTTTGTTCTCACAGCTTGTATCTGAGATTTGTTAGAGTGCTGCGGAATGTAAAGTTCAGATTAAGTTCCTATAGATCCGTGAATTCCTTATTAATGTAGTCGAGCGGTCAGGCACTAGTAACTCTGTTACTCCCATCTGTGTTCCACCTACACCTTCAGACTTGCAGGATAGTGTTCCGTTGCCTCAAGTGTCCGGGGACACTCAGACTGCCTTGAGTGCACAGCCTATCCCTGCAATGTCTGCTAGTTCAAGTAGTAGTTTCTCCACAGGGGATGCCTTATCAGAAGACGATTACTTGAAATTAGTAATGCCATCTCTTGTTGATGCCACATGCCACCTGCAGAAAGACGTCTCTGTCGCGGCTAGTGCTCTCACTAGTGTCTGTTGTTGTTCCTAGTGTTCCAGATGGTGATTCCATCCTAGTTGACAGTAATCCTTGCAATGTACAAAGCTGTTTCTTGAGTAACTTTTATATGTTGTTAACGTTTGTAAGTGTAGTCTCTTTATAGTTGATACCTCGTGTCACTGTGTGCGACTCAGATTGAATATCAGTATTGTTGACCATGTTCATTTCTTTTCCCCTGTGCTTGCAGTGAGAGACAGTAGATCCGTTATCCCTTGCTCATATTGCGTGTTACAGTGTTACTTTTTCTACCGGGGAGAGTAATCCACTCCACCGAGTTTGTTCATTCCTCCAGTAAGAAAGATCCGATCCCATGTGTTCTGGTGTGATTCGATTCCTCCTCCAGGAAGATCTTATTCTGACTTTGAAGCCACCAGCACCCATTAGTGACTTTGTCATGAGTCAAGAATTACTGTATCGAACAGCCGAGTTGAGTACTCCTAGCAGAAGACTATACCAGTTAGTAATTCCACAGTCATTAGTGAATGTAGCTGTATCTTTTGTAGATACTTGTTCAGATCTCCCTCAGTCAAGGCATATGTTAGCCATTGCAAAGGAATTCGATCCTCCCAAAGACGGTGACCACATCGACTCAAGGCTGAGGGACTGATTACCTCATTCTCCTCCTGTTCTTCAAGTTTCTCCTTTGTATGGACTGATGAAGCCACTGTGTGGCGAAATGTTTCCTCAATAAAGATACCCAAGAGTTGCACATGTGTCTAATTCAACACCTCCCAAAGACGATAACCATTCTGCATATGTAAAACTTACCCTCACAGAGTTGGGTTTAAATGTACATAGCCTGTATAATTAGATGTCCAAGATGAATAATGTTGTCAACTGTGTGTTTTGTTATCAGCTGATCAGTTTTCAGATTTTTTTTTTTTGTGTGTTCACATTCCCTCCGAATTCTGAGATTCGCAGTACTGATCTGTGCACACCAGATTTGCCTTTGCTGTTAATTTACTTTCACCTTTGTAAATATATATTTATTCTTCCTCAGAATCTGTAGTGCATGAATACAGATCAATCGATCAATTCTATCCTTTATTATACCATGATTTGTTCTTATAATTCGTAATACATTACATTAAAACTCATTACGTTAACATCCATTACGATACCATCCATTAGTTCTAAGTTACATATGTCCTTGCTATTGTATAGAATCAGCCCAGAGCCACCTGCCTGTTCAGCCTATAGCGTAGTATTGTATGTCGAGACGACATACGTAACATGACCGAGCTGTCAGCATAGTTGCTGATCCCATGCATGTGTTGTATAGCTTATCTGAGTATCATAGTTAGTACCATCCATATGTTTTACATACACGACCCCTTTGCTAGGCCTAGTGACTAGTTTGTATGACGTCACGTGATCCTGCATGAGTGCGTGGGACACGCTGCATTTTCCTCAGTTTCTGCATAGGTCTAAGCCAGGCAAGGCAACACGTGCTTGTGTTTCTAATGTGATTGTTTTTCTGGTGTACTTGTTGTTCTGACTTGCTTGTTCTTTTGGCAAGCTAGTTGTTCTGGTGTTCTTGTTGTAATGGAGTGCTTGTTGTTCTGACGCGCTTGTTGCTCTGGCGGTTCTTTTCTGGCGTGCTTGTTGTTCTGGCGAGCTTGTTGTTATAGCATGCTTGTTGTTCTGGCATGTTTGTTTTTCTGGCGTACTTGTTGTTCTGACGTGCTTGTTGTTATGGCGTGCTTGTTGTTCTGGCGTGCTTGTTGTTCTGGCGTGAATGTTGTGCTGGCGTGAATGTTGTGCTGGCGTGAATGTTGTGCTGGCGTGAATGTTGTGCTGGCGTGAATGTTGTGCTGGCGTACATGTTGTGCTGGCGTGAATGTTGTGCTGGCGTGAATGTTGTGCTGGCGTGAATGTTGTGCTGGCGTACATGTTGTACTGGCGTGAATGTTGTGCTGGCATACATGTTGTACTGGCGTGAATGTTGTGCTGGCGTACATGTTGTGCTGGCGTGAATGTTGAGCTGTGTACATGTTGTACTGGCGTGACATGTATGTGCTGGCGTCATGTTGTGCTGTGTGTATGTTGTGCTGGGTACATGTTGTACTGGCGTGAATGTTGTGCTGGCGTACATGTTGTGCTGGCGTGAATGTTGTGCTGGCGTACATGTTGTCCTGGCGTACATGTTGTGCTGGCGTGAATGTTGTCCTGGCGTACATGTTGTCCTGGCGTACATGTTGTGCTGGCGTGAATGTTGTCCTGGCGTACATGTTGTCCTGGCGTACATGTTGTGCTGGCGTGCATGTTGTGCTGGAGTGTATTTTGTGCGATCGTGCATGTAGTGCTTGCGTGAATGTTGTGCTGACGTGCATCTTGTGCCGGTGTGCATATTGTGCTAGCGTGCATGTTGTAGGGCGTACATGTTGTGCTGTCGTGTATGTTGTGGTGGCATACATGTTGGACTTACCTACTTGTTGTGCTGGCGTGTCTGTTGTGCTGGCGAACAGGTTGTACTGGCGTGCATGGGATGCTGGAGTGCATATTGTGCTGGCGTTCATGTTGTACTGACGTGCATGTTTTACTGGCGTGTATGTTGTGCTGGCGTGCTTGTTGTACTGCCGAGCATGTTGTACTGGCGTGCTTGTTGTACTGTCGTGCATGTTGTGCTGGCGTGCATGTTGTACTGGCGTGCATGTTGTGCTGGCGTGCTTGTTGTACTGGCGTGCATGTTGTACTGGCGTGCATGTTGCTGTCCTGGAGTGTATGTAGTTCTGGCGTGTATGTTGTTCTGGCGTGTATGTTGTTCTGGCGTGTATGTATTCGGGGCGTGATGTTTTTTTGCTGGCGTGTAGTTGTTTTTGACGTGAATATTGTTCTTGCGTGTATGATGTTTGGCTTTTTAAGTTGTTCTTGCATGTATGTTGTTCTGATGTGTATGTTGTTCAAGTGTGCTTGTGATCGGGCATGAACAATTCTGCGTGCATGTTGTCTGGGGGTGTCTTTCTTCTTCTTCTAGTGCATATATTATGTGGCAAAACATGTTATCCTGGCATACAGTTGTCCTGACGTACATGTTGTCCTGACATAGGGTGCTGTCCCGCCATGGCCTGGGGGCTAAAGCTCCCGCTCACACACGGAGGGCCCGGGTTCAATTCCCAGGGGGTGGAAAACATTTTCGACACGTTTTCCTTACATCTGTTGTCCTGTTCACCTAGCAGCAAATAGGTACATGGGTGTAGTCGACTGGTGGGTCGCATCCTGGGGGAAAAGATTAAAGGACCCAATGGAAAAAAAGTTAGACAGTCCTCGATGACGCACTGACTTTCTTGGGTTTATCCTGGGTGGCTAACCTCGGGGTTAAAAATCCAAAAACGAAATCTTATCTTATATTATCTTGGGTCCTGGCATGCATGTTGTTCGGGCATACATATTGTCCGGGCATACATCTTGTGATGACAAAACATGTTGTCCTAACATACATGTTGTCCTGGCATACGTGTTACCCCTTGGCATACATGTTGTCCTGGCTTGCATATTGTCCTAGCATACATGGTGTTTTTGTCATATGTGAGTCCTTGCATACTTTATTGTTCTGGCATACATTTTTGTCTGGGCTTACATGGTGGCCTGGCATACATATTGCGCTGGCATACTTGTTGTCCTGGCACTATGTAATCTGGCATACATGTGTCCTAGCATACATGTTGTTCTGGGCATACATGTTGTTCTGGCTTACATGTTGATCTGGCATACATGTTATTCTGGCATACATGATGTCCTGGTATACATATTGCCCTGACGTACATGTTTTACTGGCATGCATGTTTTTCCTGGCATTCATGTTTCCTGGCATTCATGTTGTTCCTGGCATACATTTTTTCCTGGTATACATGGTGTCCTGCAGTACATGTTGTCCTGGCATACATGTTGTCCTGGCGTACATGTTGTCTTGGCATGTGTTGTTCTGGCACATATGTTGGTCCTGGCATTCATGTTTTCCGGGCATACATGAAATGGATGCTTTTGCTCTGGAATATATGTTGGCCAGACATGCACGTTGTTCTGGCATACATATTGTTCTGGCTTACATGTTTTTTCTGGCATACATGATGTTCTCGCATACATGTTGTTTCTGGTTTCATTTTATCCGTCATACATGTTGTCCTGTCATACATGTTGTTCAGGCATACATGTTGTTCTCGCGTGCTTGTTGCTCTGACGTGCTTGTTTTTCTGGCGTGCTTGTTGTTTTCGGTGCTTGTTGTTCTGGCGTACTTGTTTTTTTCTGGCGTCTTGTTGTTCTACCGTGCTTGTTGTTCTGGCGTCATTGTTGTTCTGGCGTGTAATTTGTCCTGGCGTGCTTGTTGTTCGGACGTGCTTGTTGTTATTCCGTGCTTGTTGTTGTGGTGTGCTTCTTGTTCCGACGTGCTTGTTGTTCTGGCGTGCTTGTTTTTTTGACGTGCTTATGGTTTTGGCGTGCTTGTTGTGCTGACGTGCTTGTTGATCTGGCATGCATCATGTTAAAAAGTGTTTGTTGTGCTGCCGTGCTTGTTGTTCTTGCGTGCTTTTTCAATCTGACGTGCTTGCTGTTCTAGCGTCCTTGTTGTTCGGCGTGTTTGTTTTCCTGACGTAATTTTTGTTCTGGTGTGGTGGTTGTTTCTTGCGTTGCTTGTTGTTCTGGGGTACTTGTTGTTATGGCGTGCTTGTTGTTCTAGTATGTATTTTGTTCAGACATATTTGTTGTTCTGCGAGTATGTTGTTTAGCGTGTATGTAGTTCTGGCGTGTATGTTGTTCTGACGTGTATGTTGTTCTGGCGTGTATGATGTTCTTGTGTGTGTGTTGTTCAAGTGTGGTTGTTGGTCAGGCGTTCATATTCTTGCGTGCATGTTGTCCTGGCATGCATGTTGACCCTGCATACATGTTGTTCTGGCATGCATGTTGACCCGGCATACACGTTGTCCTGGCATATATGTCCTGGCAAACATGTTGTTCTGGCATACATGTTTTCCTGGCATACATGTTGTCCTGCCATACATGTTGTTCTGGCGTTCTTGTTGTAATGGCGTTCTTGTTGTACTGACGTGCTTGTTGCTCTCGCGAGCTTGTTGTTCTAGCGAAATTGTTGTTCTGGCGTGCTTGTTGTTCTGGCCTGCTTGTTGCTCTGACGTGCTTGTTGCTCTCGCGAGCTTGTTGTTCTAGCGAAATTGTTGTTCTGGCGTGCTTCTCGTTCTGGGGTGCTTGTTGTTCTTGCGTACACGTAATTCTGGCGTGCATTTTGTACTGTCGTGCGTGTTATGTTGGCGTGCATGTTGTTTTGGCGTACACGTTATTTTGGCGTCCGTGTAGTACTGACGTGCATGTTGTACTGGCGTGCATGTTGTACTGGCGTACATGTTGTACTGGCGTACATGCTGTGCTGGCGTACATGTTGTGCTGGCGTACGTGTTATGCTGGCGCTCATATTGTGATAGTGTGCATGTTGTGCTGGCGTACTTGTTATGTTGGCGTTCATGTTGTGATTTTGTGCATGTTTTTCTGGCGTACGTGTTGTGCTGGCGTACGTGTTGTGCTGGCGTACGTGTTATGTTGGCGTTCATGTTGTGATGTTCTGCATGTTGTTCTGGCGTACGTGTTGTGCTGGCGTTCATGTTGTGCTGGTGTACAGGTTGTGATAGTGTTCATGTTGTGCTGGCGTGCATGTTGTGCTGGCGTGCATGTTGTGCTGGCGTGTATTTTGTGTGATCGTGCATGTAGTGCTTGCGTGAATGTTGAGCTGACGTGCATCTTGTGCTGGCGTGCATGTTGTTCTGTCGTGTATGTTGTGGCTGCGTGCATGTTGTGCTTGCGTGCATGTTGTAGGGCGTACATGTTGTGCTGTCGTGTATGTTGTGGTGGCGTACATGTTGTATTTGCGTACTTGTTGTGCTGGTGTGTATGTTGTGCTCGCGAACAGGTTGTACTGGCGTGCATGGGTTGCTTTCGTGCATATTGTGCTGACGTTCATGTTGTACTGGCGTGCACGTTGTACTGGCGTGTATGTTGTGCTGGCGTGCTTGTTGTACTGCCGTGCATATTGTGCTGGTGTGCATGTTGTACTGGCGTGCATGTTGTGCTGGGGTGCTTGTTGTACTGTCGTGCATGTTGTGCAGGCGTGCGTGTTGTACTGGCTTGCATGTTGTGCTGGCGTGCTTGTTGTACTGGCGTGCATGTTGTGCTGGGGTGCTTGTTGTACTGTCGTGCATGTTGTGCAGGCGTGCGTGTTGTACTGGCGTGCATGTTGTGCTGGCGTGCTTGTTGTACTGTCGTGCATGTTGCGCTGGCATGCATGTTGTACTGGCTTGCATGTTGTGCTGGCGTGCTTGTTGTACTGGCTTGCATGTTGTGCTGGCGTGCATGTTGTACTGGCGTGCATGTTGTGCTGGCATGCATGTTGTACTGGCTTGCATGTTGTGCTGGCGTGCTTGTTGTACTGTCGTGCATGTTGCGCTGGCATGCATGTTGTACTGGCTTCCATGTTGTGCTGGCGTGCTTGTTGTACTGGCTTGCATGTTGTGCTGGCATGCATGTTGTACTGGCGTGCATGTTGCGCTGGCATGCATGTTGTACTGGCTTGCATGTTGTGCTGGCGTGCTTGTTGTACTGGCGTGCATGTTGTGCTGGGGTGCTTGTTGTACTGTCGTGCATGTTGTGCAGGCGTGCGTGTTGTACTGGCGTGCATGTTGTGCTGGCGTGCTTGTTGTACTGTCGTGCATGTTGCGCTGGCATGCATGTTGTACTGGCTTGCATGTTGTGCTGGCGTGCATGTTGTACTGGCTTGCATGTTGTGCTGGCGTGCTTGTTGTACTGTCGTGCATGTTGTACTGGCGTGCATGTTGCTGTACTGGAGTGTATGTTGTTCTGGCGTGTATGTTTTTCTGGCTTGTATGTTGTTCAAGTGTGCTTGTTGATCTGGCATGAATATTCTTTCGTGCATGTTGTCCTGACGTGTCTTTTTTTCTTCTTCTAGTGCATATATTATGCTGGCATACATGTTGTGCTGGCATACATGTTGTCCTGGCATACATGTTGTCCTGACGTACATGTTGTCCTGGCATGCATGTTGTCCTGGCATACATGTTATTCTGGCATACATGTTGTCCTGGCATACATGTTGTCCTGGCATACATGTTATTCTGGCATACATGTTGTCCTGGCATACATCTTGTGATGACATACATGTTGTCCATTCACACATGTTGTCCTAACATACATGTTGTCCTGGCATACGTGTTGCCCTGGTATGCATGTTGTCCTGGCTTGCATGTTGTCCTGGCATACGTGGTGTCTTGGCATATGTGATGTCCTTGCATGCATATTGTTCTGGCATACATGTTGTCTCGGCTTACATGGTGGCCTGGCACACTTGTTGAGCTGGCATACTTGTTGTCCTGGCATACATGTTGTCCTGGCATACATGTTGTCCTGGCATACATGTTGTTCTGGCATACATGTTGATCTGGCATACATGTTTTACTGGCATACATGTTGTCCTGGCATTCACGTTTTCCTGGCATTCATGTTGTTCTGGCATACATCTTGTCCTGGTATACATGTCCTGGCGTACATGTTGTTTTGGAATGTATGTTTTTCTGGCATATATGTTGTCCCGGCATTCATGTTTTCCTGGCATACATGTTCTCCTGGCCTGCATGATATTTTGGCATACTTGTTGTCTTGCCATACATGTTCCCCTGGCACACATGTTGTAATGGCATACATGTTGCTCTGGAATATATGTTGGCCAGACATGCACGTTGTTCTGGCATACCTATTGTTCTGGCTTGCATGTTTTTCCGGCATACATGATGTTCTCGCATACATGTTGTTCTGGTATTCATGTTATCCTGTCATACATGTTGTTCTGGCATACATATTGTTCTCGCGTGCTTGTTGTTCTGACGTGCTTGTTTTTCTGGCGTGCTTGTTGTTTTCGCGTGTTTGTTGTTCTGACGTGCTTGTTGTTTTGGAGTACTTGTTGTTCCGGCGTACTTGTTGTTCTGGCGTACTTGTTGTTCTACAGTGCTTGTTGTTCGGACGTCATTGCTGTTCTGGCGTGTAATTTGCTCTGACGTACTTATTGTTCTGGCGTGCTTGTTGTTCTGACGTGCTTGTTGGTCTTGCGTGCTTGTTGTACTGACGTGCTTGTTGTACTGACGTGCTTGTTGCTCTGGCGTGCTTGTTGTTCTGACGTGCTTGTTGTACTGACGTGCTTGTTGTACTGACGTGCTTGTTGTTCTGGAGTACTTGTTGTGCTGACGTGCTTGTTGTTCTGACGTAATTTTTGTTCTAGTGTGGTTGTTGTCCTTACGTGCTTGTTGTTCTGGCGTACTTGTTGTTATGGCGTACTTGTTGTTCTAGTATGTATTTTGTTCTGGCATGTTTGTTGTTCTGCGAGTATGTTGTTTAGCGTGTATGTTGTTCTGGCATGTATGTTGTTCTGGAGTGTTTGTTGTTCTGGCGTATATGATGTTCTGCCGTGTTTGTTGCTCTGCGTGTATGTTGTTCAAATGTCGTTGTTGGTCTAGCGTTCATATTCTTGCGTGTATGTTGTTCTTGCGTGCATGTTGTCTTGGCGTGCCTGTTCTACTAGTGCATATATTATGCTGGCATACATGTTGTCCTGACATACATGTTGTGCTGACATACATGTTGCCCTGACATGCATGTTGTCCTGACATGCATGTTGTCTTGGCATACATGTTGTTATGTCATACATTTTGCTCTGGCATACATGTTTTTCAGGCGTGCTTGTTGTTCTGGCGTTCTTGTTTTAATGGCGTGCGTGTTGTTCTGGCGTGCTTGTTCTGGCGTGCTTGTTGTTCTGGCGCCCTTGTTGTTCTGGCATCCTTGTTGTTCTGGCGTGCTTGTTGTTCTGGCATCCTTGTTGTTCTGGCGTGCTTGTTGTTCTGTTGTTATTGTTGTAATGGTGTGCTTGTTGTTCTGGCGTGCTTGTTGCTCTGGCGTGCTTGTTCTGGCGTGCTTGTTGCTCTGACGGTTTTGTTCTGGCGTGCTTGTTGTTCTGGCGAGGTTGTTGTTCTAGCGTGGTTGTTCTGGCGTGCTTGTTGTTCTGGCGTGCTTTATGTTCTGGCGTGCATCTCGTTCTGGCGTGCTTGTTGTTCTTGCGTACACGTTATTTTGGCGTGCATTTTGTACTGGCGTGCGTGTTATGTTGGCGTGCATGTTGTTTTGGCGTACATGTTGTTTTGGCGTCCATGTAGTACTGACATGCACGTTGTACTGGCGTACATTTTGTGCTGGCGTACATGTTGTGATGGCATACACGTTGTGCTGGCGTACTTATTGTGCTGGCGTGCATGTTGTGCTGGCATGAATGTTGTGCTGGCGTGCATGTTGTGATAGTGTGCATGTTGTGCTGGCGTGCATGTTGTGATAGTGTGCATGTTGTGCTGGCGTGCTTGTCGTACTGTCGTGCATGTTGTGCTGACGTGCATGTCGTACTGGCTTACATGTTGTGCGGGCGTGCTTGTTGTACTGTAGTGCATGTTGATGTAATGACGGGAAGGTAGCTTTTGTTAGGCCTTGTCATTGCGTGACTCAGTAATGAGAAACACTCACCACACATATGGAGTCAGATGTTCACTAGATATCCATTGATATCAATGGAGCTGTGGAACATGACATGTGGTGTTCCCACCCCTCCGCCGCCACCCCCTCTCCCCAATATAACTGGGTTCTTCGTGTTGTCCGGCGTTCCTCACTTTCTGCTTTGCGTTCCACGCGTTCCTCTGTCCAATTACTGCTTGTGTCCTTCTGACCATGGGCGGAGGCTGAGTTGTTGTGACTCATGGTGGCTTTCTCTTTCCCTCTGCTAATTGTTTCGGGTTCAGCGGCAGCAGCAGTAGGGTCGGCTACCTTCTGCTTCTGCTCCAGAAGCAGCTACAGCTATCCAACAGGTAGCTTTTGTTATGCCCTGGTTAAGGTTCGTAGGTTCGAGTCTCCTTCAGCCAGAGATCAGTGTTTGTGTATATTTCGCATGCTTAAGTGTTCCTGCGTCGTCACAAGGAATCAAGTGAAGATAACCGATAGTTAGCTATAACTTGCTTGTGAAGGACATAAAAGAAGTTCTTACGATCTATATCGAAGTTTACAGCTGAGAAAAAAAAATATTGTACTGTATAGCTGTCGGTATGTGTGACCCGAGGGAGAAGAGGATGGTAATGCGACTACTCTTTCCCTCCGCCGTGCTCTCCTTGAGTCACTGCAGGGAAGACAACGGACGGGGAGACGGCTGATGGGTTACTAAGTTTTATGGAAAAGCTTGTGGTCAGTCCCTCAGTCTGGAGAAGAGTAGGTATAGGTCAGCAATAGAGATAATTAGGAGTAAGGGTGGGAAACCTGTCATATGTGGCATTTTGCCAAGGAGAGGAGTTGGAAATGAATGGTTGTCCAGAGCAATTGGTGTCAATTGCTGGCTGGACAAATACTGTAAGGAAAATGCGGTAACATTCATTGACAACTGGGACCTCTTCTATGGCAGAAATGACATGTATGCCAGGGATGGGGTTCACTTATCTAGGTGTGGGGTGGGAGCACTGGCCAACGCAGTGGAGGGAGCTGTTAGGTCTTTAAACTAGGATAGTTAGTGGTTTATGGTTTTGGCGGGAAAACTGTGAAGTTTGCAGGGTAGTAATATGAGTACTAACCCAGAACTAGTAATAGGCAAAATGAAGTGGATATTGGGAAAACCACTAATTGACAAGGACGGTAATAGGTTTAGTGGAATAACGGAAAGGAGCGGAAGGGGAAAGAGAGAGGAGGGTCTTTAAATTTTATTACACAAATAGTCCCAGTGCTAGGAATAAAATGGACGAGTTGAGACTATTTGCTAGTGCAGGTAACATAGATATATTTGCCATTACTGAGACGTGGTTTAATTCAAAAAGTCGGGACATGCCTGCAGAATGTCACATTGGGTTTTTTAAATTTTTTTTTTTTTCCAAGTAGATAGAAGTATGGGGAAGGGGGGGGTGGGGGGGCATTGTATGTCCAGATTTTTTAAACGTTGCATAAAAATTTTGGGAAATTAAGTCTAAAAGAAAACACATAAGAGTCTTTTTTGGAAGAATTTCAGGGGGGCCTTAAAATTAATTTTGGGTTTGTGTTATACCGCCCCCCAAAAAAAATTTTTTAAAATAGGACCAGGGGAGACTACAGGGGAGGAAATTTTTTTGGGGCCACAAGGCAAAAATAATGTAGTAATTTAGGAGACTTTAACTTTAGTCATATTGTTTGGGAATTTTTGACTGGGAATTTGGGAATCATAGGGCTTCTTAGAAGTATTTCAGGTTTTTTTTTTGAACCCATTTTTGTGACAAAACCAAAAGGGGGTTTAATAACCGGCTTGCCCCTTTTAGTTCTGGCAAAAAATGAACCCCCTTTGTTAATAATTTGGAAGTTTCAGAGGAACGGGGGTGCTAGCGACCCAAATAAATTTAAAATTTTAGAATTAAAAAGGATTTTTAAATAGTGGGGTTTAAACTCAGTAACATCCCTTTTTTCGCTTAGCAGTTTTTAGGGGGGGGCTTAGAGAACAAAAATAAATCGGGTTGATAGGGTAACGAAGAAAACTATCAAAAATGACAGTTTTCTGAGCACAATCCCATGCTGCTAAAAGAACTTTTACCCTTTTCAAGGAAATTAGATAAAAATAAAATGACCCAAAAATGGTTTAATAATAGGCTGAAATTTCTACTGGGGCAAAAAAAGGGGAATTATGGGCGTTAAAAGAGGCGAGGGCCCATTTTATAAATCAGTATATTGACTTTAAGGGGGACATTAAAAAGGAGATAAAAAAAAGCAAAAGGGGGGGCCCTAGGGAAATTAAATTGTAGGGATTTAAAAACAAAACCCCAAAAATTTTTTTCCAGGTCTATAGAAAAAAAGGGTCAGAGATAAGAAAGGTCCCCTTAAAAATAATAGGGGGACCCTTAAACGACAAAGGAATGAAATGTGCTCGATTTTAAATTTAATATTTTTTCTCGGTTTTTACACAGGAAACACTAATAAAAATTCCCGTAATTAATTTTTTTTAGTGGTTTAGAAGATAAATTTTTGGAAAAAATCACAGTCACAGGAAATGGTTGTGAAACAGAAAGACCAACGAAGCAAAAAAAGTCACCGGGCCTGATGAGGTTTTTTCAAGGGTTTTTAAAGGAAGCAAAATGGAAAATTTTTGTGAACCATTAACTAATATTTTTTAAATTATCCTTCAAAAAGGGTAGTGTCTGATATGGGGGAAGATGGCTAATGTAATTCCTTTTTTTTAAAAAAGGGGGCAAGTCGTTACCGTCAAATTACCGCCCCAAAAAGCCACATCAATTGTAGGCAAATTACTAGGGGTCAAATTTTAGCTGAGATTATAAGAAACCATCTCGTTTAAACATAGCTTGATTAATGAAAACTCAGCATGGATTCACAGAAGGCCCGGTTTTTTTGTCTAACTAATTTTTTTAACTTTTTTCAAAAGCTTTGAGCCCGTTGACCACGATTTAAAAAATTTGATATTATTTACTTAGATTTTAGTAAGGCATTTGATAGAGTTCCACACCAAAGACTGTTGAAGAAAGTAGCAGCTCATGGCATTGGGGGAATTGTGCTCTCGTGGATCGAATCATGGCTCACAGACAGGAAGCAAAGAGTGTCCATAAATGGGGTTAAATCCGAGTGGGGATCAGTAACAAGTGGCGTTCTTGGGCCCATTATTGTTTATAATATATATCAATGATCTTGTTAGGTAAGACACATATGCAACAGTTAGACAACTTTATTCCGAAACGTTTCGCCTACACAGTAGGCTTCTTCAGTCGAATACAGAAAGTAGGCAGGAACAGTAGAGATGTGAAGACGATGTAATCAGTCCATCACCCTTAAAGTCGTAGAATTTGAGGTTGTCAGTCCCTCGGCCTGGAGAAGTTCAGTTCCATAGTCAGGAACTAACTGTTGCATATGTGTCTTACCTAACAACCTGTCGGTATTGTATACCATTTTGATGTTCATCAATGATCTTGATGAAGGAATTACTAGTGATATGAGCAAATTCGCCGATGACACGAAGATAGGTAGGATAATTGATTCAAACGTAGATGTTAGGGAACTTCAGGAGGATTTAGACAAACTCTACTCTTGGTCAGAAAAGTGGCAGATGCAGTTCAATGTAGATAAATGCAAGGTTCTGAAGCTCGGGAGTGTTCATAACCCTAGCACTTATAAGTTAAATAATGTAGAACTTAGCCATACAGATTGCGAAAAGGACTTGGGGGTTATGGTAAGCAGCAACCTTAAACCAAGACAGCAATGCCTAAGCGTACGTAATAAGGCAATAGATTACTGGGATTTATATCAAGAAGTGTAAGCAACAGAAGTCCATGAGGTCATACTGCAGCTTTATACATCATTAGTTAGGCCTCACCTAGATTATTGCAGCTCAATTCTGGTCTCCATATTACAGAATGGACATAAATTCGTTAGAAAACATTCAGCGTAGGATGACAAAATTAATACATAGCATTAGAAATATTCCTTATGAAGAAAGATTGAAGACTCTTAAGTTACATTCACTTGTTAGACGAAGAATGAGGGGAGACCTGATCGAAGTGTATAAGTGGAAGATAGGTATTAATAAAGGGGATATTAACAAGGTCTTGAGGATATCTCTCCAAGAGAGAACCCGCAGTAATGGATTTAAGTTGGATAAGTTTAGATTTAGAAAGGACATAGGAAAGTATTGGTTTGGAAATAGGGTAGTTGATGAGTGGAACACTCTACCTAGTTGGGTTATTGAGGCTGGGACTTTGGGTAGTCTCAAATTTAGGTTGGATAAGTTGGTTTAGAAAGACACGTAAGCAAACACTATAACATATTTATTAGAAAACGTTTCGGTCCTGGGACCTTGATCACTTCTAACATACAGAGGTAGAAAGACATTATATATATAGGCAGAGAGTGAGATGTGACGCACGTGACCTGAGGAATGTCATAAGAACATAAGAATGGAGGAACACGTAAAAGGGGCCTAGGGCCTTTTCGGGGCAGGTCCTTATCAAAAAAACCTCTGCCATGTGGGAGGGGGTAGACGATGAAATATGTGACCCTTTTTTGGGGTTGGTGCGTTTTAATTTTTCATGATGCCAATGTTTTTAAAATTTTGTAGTTTCCAGTGTTGGTTCTATAGTGTGGGTACGGTGATTAGTGGGCTTCTAGGCACCGTGGGGCGCTGAGGTCTGGTTCGGTGAAAACGAGTTGTCCCTCGTTCCATTCTCAAACCCCGTGGATCTTGGGGGGAACGGCGTACCTTACATCGTCTCTGTTAGAGCCTTTCGATCCCTTTCAGGAGGACTGCAAGATCCTCCCTTTCCCAAAATTTTTGGGGCAGAACCCACAGGGGATAGTGAGACGCCTGCGTAAAGTTAAAGGTTTGGGGGGCTGCGTTTGTAGGGGTCTTTGATAGAGGATGTGTTTATGGTGAAAAGTTGATGTTACTCACACAATCCCGGGGCGAGTATTCTTGGCAAAACGCCACATGGGAGTATATGAACTGTTTAGGGGTGTCCATGGGGGGTTTGTTGGGATAGTTTGTGCATTGAGCTGAATCTCGGATGAAAAAGGGGGGAACTAAAGACTTTAAAAAGGCCCAGTAACGAACATTAAAATGGTTAAAATACCGACGATTGTTGGGAAAGACCATATGCAACATTTTGGTACTTTATTTCAAAAACGTTTCGCCTACACAGAGGCTTCTTCAGTCGAGTACAGACAAGTTGATAGAACGAAGTACTTAAGAGATGAAACAGCCATCCCCCTTAAAGTTTTAGGTGGTCAGCCCCTCAGTGGAGAAGACATTTTTCCCGTTGCTGAAAACAATATAAGTTGAAGTGACGGTTTGGAGCCTTTAATATCCCAGGAGGGAATGGGTTTGGGTTTGGGGGGCGGGTCCCTCTCAAACCCAGCCTTCTCACTAGTAGGTCGAAGTTGATGTCGTACCAAGATACCCTTTGTGTTGCAGTGTCTGACAGAATGAACCAACCTACGTCTCCCTCCTCACATATAAAGGTCCACCTGTCCTTCAACTTAAATTTGTTTCAGACAACGGAACAATGCTCTTCTCCAGATGGGGGACTGCCCACCCAAAATTTTAAGGTGATGGACTGTTTACACGTCTAAAGTTCTTCTTTCTATCAACTTGCGTCCCTCGACGAAGAAGCCACTGGTAGGCAAAAACGTTTCGAAAAAAGATCCCTAAACTTTTTTCATATGTGTTTTTTACCTAAAATTTCGGAAATTAACCCTTTTTAAGTTCTTCTGTCAGACCTAACACAAGGGTATCTTGGTACAGACCATAATTTTCGACCTTACTAGTGAAACGGCGGGTTTGAGGGGGACCTGCCCCCCAAACCAACCAACGTTCACCCCCTGGCACAAAAAAAAGGCTCCACCTGTCATTTAAATTTCATTTTTTTTCAGACAAGGGAAACAATGCTCTTCCCAACGAGGGACTGCCCACCTAAAAATTTTAAGGGGAGGGATGATTACTCGTCTTAAAGATCTTCTCTTCATCAACTTGTCTGTACTCGACTGAAAAAGCCTATTGTAGGCAAAAACCCGTTTCGAAATAAAATCCCTAACTGTTGATAGTGTTTACCTAACAATTTCGTATTTTATACCATTTAATGTTCTTTTCTGTCAGCACTGCAACAAAAGGGGATTTTGGTACGACCATCAATTTCGCCCTCTACTAGTGAGAAGGGGCGGGGTTTTTGAGAGGGCCCTGCCCTCCCAAACCAACCTACGTCTCACCCCTGGCACTATAAAAAGGGCTCCATCCTGTCCTTTTAAAACTTCATTTTGTTTCAGACAAGGGAAAAATGCTCTTCCCAGACTGAGGGACTGCCCACCCCAAAATTTTTAAGGGTGTGGACTGATTACATCGTCTTCAAGTATTTTTCTGTTTCTACAACTTTTTTTTTACTCGAAATGAAAGTTAAGACACTGTGCAACATCTGGATACTTATTGTAGTAGACTTTCGCCACCAGTGGCTTTTTCAATACAGATTCTAGGGCATAATGGGAAAACAGTAGAACTTTATAAAAAAGATGAGGTAATCAGTCCCCGGGCCTTGGGGTAGTTCACAGCAGTGGGAAACGATCGTGAACACTAACTCCCAAAGGCCGAGGGACTGATTACCTCACTTTGTATATATTCTACTGTCTTCCTATTATGTCCTAGAATCTGTATTGATAAAGCCACTGGATGGGGAAACGTCTACTCAATAAAGAATCCAAGTTGCACGTGTCTTTAAATTCTATTTTCGGTATTTTTCCTTTCTTTGACAACTTCTGTACTCGACTGAAGAAGCCACTGTGTAGGCGAAACGTTTCGAAATAAAGATACCTAACTGTTGCAAATGTTCTACCTAACAAAGGCCTAACCTTAAAATTGCTTTTTTTCCCTAAACCCCAAGTCCTTTTCGCAATCTGAAAGGCTAAGTTTACTTATTTTAATTTTTAAGTGCAGGGTTATGGACACCCCGATTTTAGAACCTTTCATTTATCTACTTTTTAAAGATCTCCACTTTTCTGACCCAAAAGTAAGGTTGTCAATCCTTCGGGTTTCCCCAACATCTAGTTTGAAACAAATTTTCCACCTATCTTTGTCAAACGCGAAATTTTCTCATATCATATAATTCCTTCATCAAGACATTTATATATATTAAAACAACAACGGGCCCCAAACTGATCCCTGGGAACGCCACTTTTTTCTGATCCCCCCGGTTTAAAACCCCCATTTCGGACACTCTTTGCTCCTGTCTGTGAGCCATGTTCGATCCACGAGAACCCCTTTCCCCCAAAGCCATAGCTGCCCTTTTTTCAAAAGTCTTTGGGCGGAACTCTATCAAATGCCTTACAAAATCTAAGTAAAAAAATCAAAATTTTTTATCGGGTTCAAAAGCCTAAAAGTTTACTGAAGAAAGTTAATAAATTAGTTAGACAAAACCGACCTTTGGAATCCAGCGGATCATTTAAACCTATGTTTTCGGAAAGGCCCTTTCAATCTGACTATAATTACTTGTAAAATTTTTCCCAAATTGAGGTAAGGCTTATTTGGGGGGTAAAAATTTACTGAACGACTTTCCCTGTTTAAAAAAAAAAGGGAATTTCATTAGCCATCTTCCAAAACAGAACAAAACCTGTTTTAAAAGATAAAATTAAAAAAATTAGTTAACGGTTCACAGACTTTCCTTTTTCATTCCTTTTGAACCCTGAAAAAAACCCCATCGGCCCGGTGACTTATTTTTTTTCAGTCGGTCTATCGCTTCACAACCATTTTACATGACTTGGGGGTTACATAAATTTTTTTTCTGACCACTATAAAAATTAATTACCGGAATATTTTTTGTTTTTTCCTGTGTAAAAACCGAGAGAAAATAATTATTTTAAAAACGAGCACATTTTTTTCTCTTTGCAGTAAAATGTCCATAGTTATTTTTTAAGGGGGCCTATCTTATCTCTGACTTTTGTTCTATAGACCCGGGAAAAAACTTTTTGGGTTATTTTAGAATCCCTACAAATTTAATTTCATAGTCCCTTTTAGGGTTTTCTTATCCCCTTTTTAATGTCCCCTTAATGTCAATAACTGATTCATAAATACCCCGCCTCTTTTTATACGCCCCAAAAAAAACCTTCTTTTGCCCTATAATTTTGCCTATTATCATCCATTTTGGGTCATTTCATTTATCAATTTCCTTGTAAGGAAAAAACTTCTTTGAGCACATGTATTGTGCCAGAAAATGTCAATTGATACTTTTTTCGTCCCCCCATCAAAGAATAAGTGTTTTTCTAAGCCCCTGTAATCAAAACGAAAAACGGGACTGTTACTGATTAACCCTACTATCTACTTCCATTCAATTCTAAATGTAATTGATTTTTGGTCGCTATACCCGTTCCCTGAAACTTTTTAAAATTTTTAACAAAAGGGGTTCATGTTTGCCAGAACAAGTCAACGGTTTTACCCCTTTTAGGTTCTGTCACAAAAGCTTCAAAAACAAACCTGAACTACTTCTAAAATCGCGTGATTCTAAATTCCATCAAGAATTCCAATCAAAATGACAAAAGTTAAAGTCTCCTAGAATTACTATATTACGTGCCTTGGGGCCCTAACAAAAATTTTCCCCCCCTAGTAGTCTCCCCCGGGCCCCCATTTAAAAATTTTGGGGGACGGTATATCCACCTAAAATTAATTTTTCATGCCCCTCTGAAAATTCTATCAAACAGACTTGTATGTTTACTTTTAGACTTAATACCCGTTTTTTTTGCAAAAGTTCAAAAGATCTGACATACAAAGCCCCGCCACTCCCCTCCCGTACTTTTATCTACTTTTAACAATTTAAAACCCCGAAAGTGACATTCTGCGGGCATGTCCGACGTTTTGAATTAACCACGTCTCAGTAATGGCAATTATCTATGTTTCCTGCATGCAACTGTCTCAATGTCCTCTTATTCCTAGCACTGGACTATTTGTGTAAAAAATATTTAAAGACCCCCCTCTCTCTTTACCCCTTTCCCGCCCTTTCGTTATTTCCCAAACCTTTTACTGTCCTTGTCAAATTGTGCCCCTGGGTTTCCAATATCCCCCTCAAATGCATTACATTTCCTCCCTTTTCTATATTACGTTGTTTTTGGTAAGACACAATGCCAGTTTGGATCTTTTTATAAACGTTTGCCCACACATAGGGTTTTCATCAGACAGAAAAATGATAGAAGCAAAGTACTTGAAGCGATTAATCAGTCCATGACCCTTAAAGTTTGGGGGTAGTCCCTCAGTCTGGAGAAAAGCATTTTCCATATATAAACAATATGGAGATGAAGTGACAGGATGGAGCTTTTTATAGCGCCAAAAAGTGAGACGTAGGGCCCCAGGAGAGGGAAGAACTCAGATGTTGAAGGTCAGGTCCCTCCAAATCCAGCCGCTTCACTAGGGAAGTTGTCGAAGTTGATTGCAGGTTTGTACCAAGATACCCCTTTTGTTTCAGTTCGACAATGAACATTAAAATGGATAAAATACCCACAGGTTTTTAGGGAAGACACAATAACAGTTAGGGATCTTTTTATGAAAAAGTTTTGCCTACCGTAGGCCCTTC
>NW_026480512.1:0-10032 GCF_026875155.1 Cherax quadricarinatus
TAAAAGTCAGTAAGTAGTCAAGTCAAGTAAGACAGTCAGTCAATAATTAAATCAGTCATTTAAGTCAGTCAAGTAAGTCAGAAAGTATAGCAGTCAGTCAGTCAAGTAAGTTAAGATCAGTCAGTCAAGTCAGTCAGTCAGTCAGTCAGTCAGTCAGTCAAGTCACAGTCAGTCAAGTCAGTCAAGTCAGTCAGCTCAGTCAGTCAGTAGCAGTCAAGTCAGTCAGTCAGTCAGTCAGTCAGTCAGTCAGTCAGTCAGTCAAGTCAGTCAGTCAGTCAGTCAGTCAGTCAGTCAGTCAGTCAGTCAAGTCAGTCAGTCAGTCAGTCAGTCAGTCAGTCAGTCAAATCAGTCAGTCAAGTCAGTCAGTCAGTCAGTTAGTCAGTCAGTCAAATCAGTCAGTCATCAAGTCAGTCAGTCAGTCAGTCAGTCAGTCAGTCAGTCAGTCAGTCAGTCAGTCAGTCAAGTCAGTCAGTCATTTATTCACCACACAAACTTATATATTTACCTCATTCTTTTTAATTTCACAGAGTGATGCTTCATCACAGTCACAGTCTCTCTCTTGTCTAATATCTCTATTTTCTTTGTTAAGTATTAGTTTAGAAGGTAGTGTCACTTAGTGCATAAATATTGTTTAGGGAATACCCATTGAATTCAGGGTTCTTTTAGGTGCAAGCTGGGATACTAATGCTATCTGAATACTTGCAGTAATAAGTATTTCACTGCATGTGGTGTCTAGATGACAGGGACCAGAGGAATCTGGGTGCCTGGGTAGAGTTGGGGGATTTCGGGTAGCATATTCTCCACCACCAAGTAAGCAGTCCTTTATTCGTGAATGTAGTTAGGAATTTCTTGTAAGATCAGTTGCATATGGAAATGTGTCCTAAAGGCCATTTGTGAGACTGAGTATGACTAATCTCAGGGTGTCTGTGCTATCAGTACTTGCCAGGGTGAGCAGCTCACATGAGGTAGTCCATACACAAATTTCATACCATTCACTCCTATCTAACATGCTCACACATGCCTGCTGCATGTCCAGGCCCCTTGCACACAAACCTCATTTACCCCCCCCATCTTATAAAAAAAAAAAAAAAAAAAAAGGTGGAGACTAAATATAAAGAGAACATCTTGAACAGCATACCTGCAGCAGTGAACAAAGGCGTAGGTGTGAACAGCTTGAAGGAGTTAGGTTAAAGGATGCTGTATATGCAGCTGCCAGTGCATGGAATGATGCAACTAAAGAAACCCTTGCACATGCCTTACACAACCTCTGGCCTGCGACTATGTTGAATGATGATGATTGACAAAGTGATGAGTTTGAAGGATTCTGTATGTCAAGTGAGTAAAGGATGATGTCAGACCTCCTTACATAAGAAAAAAGTATACCTTCAGAGTTCACCAGTAACCTGGAGGAAGTGGATGTCAAAGTGGATGATCAGTCTTGGGCCCGTTGTTGTTTATAATATATATCAATGATCTTGATGAGGAATTACTAGTGAAATGAGCAAATTCGCCGATGACACAAAGATGGGTAGGATAATTGATTCAAACGTAGATATCAGGGAACTTCAGGAGGATTTAGACAAACTCAATACCTGGTCAGAAAAGTGGCAGATGCAGTTCAATGTAGATAAATGCAAGGTTCTGAAGCTCTGGAGTGTCCACAACCCTAGCACTTATCAGCTAAATAATGTAGAACTTAGTCATACAGTTTGCGAAAAGGACTTGGGGGTTATGGTAAGCAGCAATGCCTAAGCGTACGTAATAAGGCAAATAGATTACTGGGATTTATATCAAGTGTAACAACAGAAGTTCAGCGGTTATATTTAAGTTTATAAATCATTATAAGCCTCACCTAAAATAAAAAAAAAAAAAAAAAAATTTTAAAAAAAAAAAAAAAAAAAAAAAAAAAAAAAAAAAAAAAAAAAAATTTTGCCAAAAATTAAAAAAAAAAAAAAAAAAAAAAAAAAAAAAAAAAAAAAAAAAAACCCCAAAAAAAAAAAAAAAACACGGAAAAAAGTTTTTGGGAGTTTTTGGCACCCCTTAGTTTAAAATAAGAACGGGGTCTGGAAGGGGGGGACCAGCCTTTTCTTTTAAGACAGACCCCCTGGACAAGAGTGTGTGTCACCCGACGGGCGCCCCGGGGGTTTTCCCCCCACATCTGAGACCGGGGGAAATCGGGGTTAGGGCACCTGTTTTACGTAGATGACTCTGTCAGGCCCATACGGGAAAGAAAAGGACCTCCACTTTTATCTCGTTTTTTTTCGGGCCCGTTTTTGGGGAGTTTTGGTGAGTGAGTTGTCGGTGGGCCGGTGTCAACAGGCAGGGAGGCCCCGGGTAATCCCAGGGTTCAGAGCGTCGGGAAAGTAGTGTCTGTGTCTGCATGTTATACTAGGGGTACATACCTTTGGATTTTGGAAATTTTCTGGGGGGGAGGCGGGGCATAAAACGATTGAATATTGGGGAAATTTAAAGGCCCCCGGGTTGCACGTGGTTTTGGGGGAAGTCCAAAGGGGTTAAGGCTAAGCTTGGGGAAAGTTGAAGTTTCAGGATATATGCTGAAATCCCCAAAGTAAGTTAGTCCTTTTACTTTGAAAGCGGCGTTTTTTCTTCCCAAAATCAATCATTTGTGAAAAATCTGTCTATAAGCCCTTGTGAGGCTGAGGTACCACCTCAGAGCTAGGTGAAACAAAAGCTTGCCAGGGTAGGCGACCCCTTGGAGGAAAGCCCAAAAAAATTTTCACATATGTCTCAAACAAAAAATGCTTTAAAATGAGGGGATGTGGGGAACAGTTTAGCTTCCCAAAAAAAGTTGGGAAACCCAAACCTGTAAATTTTGTCAAAAAAAGTGGGGATCCTTAACCTTGTAAACCCCTGTATAAGAAAAAAAGAGAGAGAGAGAGAGAGAAAAAGAGAGAATGAGAGAGAGATGATGAGGGGGAGAGTTGTTGGGAAAAGGGAGAGATGTTAGAGGGGGAAGAGTTTAGAGGGGGGGAGGGGAAAAGGGGAGAGTTGGGGGGGGAGAGAGATAGGTGGGGAGAGAGAGATAGGTGGGAGGAGGTGGGGTAGTGAGAGAGATGGGTAGAGGGAGAGTAGATAGAGAGAGAGTTAGGTAGAAAAAGTGATAGGTAGGGAAAGTTTGGTAGAGGGGAGGGGGATAGGTGGGAAAAGGAGTAATGGGATAGAGGGAAAATGGGTTTAGAGAGGGGAAAAGGGTTTGTTTTATTTTTATATATATAAGAGAGAGGGATATTTTGTGAGAGAGAGGAAAAGGGTGAGAGGAGAGAGTTTTTAGGTAGAGAGAGAGAAAAGGTTTAGAGAGAGTGATAGATGGAGAGAGATAGGTAGAGAGGAAATAGGTAGAGCGGGATAGGAAGAGAGGGGAGAGATGGGGGTAGAGAGAGAGAGAGAGAGGAGAGGAGGGAGAGGAGAGAGAGAGGAGAGAGGAGAGAGAGAGAGAGAGGGGGAGAGAAGGAAAAGGGAGAAGAGAGAGAGGGAAAGAGAAAGAGAGAGAGAGAGAGAGAGAGAGGGAGAAAAGAGGGAGAGGAAAAAGAGAGAGGAGGGGAAGGGGAAAAGGGAGAGGAAAAGGGGAGAGAAGGGGAAAGAGAGAGAAAAGGGAGGAGAGAGAGAGAGGGGAGGGGGAGAGGAGAAGGGGCGAGAGAGAGAAGAGAGAGGAAGAGTTGAGAGGGGAAGAGAGAGAGAGAGAGAGGGGGAAAGGGTTAGAGGGGAGGGAGGGAGGGTTACAGGTCAGTTTAAGGAAAGGGGGAAAACCCTGTATATTTGTGTGTGGTGTGGGTTGTGTACTTTTTGCTTTTACAAGGGGCCTCCCCGTTTTTCCCGGTGGTGTGTGTGTGTGTGTATGGGGGGGGGGCCGCGTGTCCACATGGGCTACTCTATTAATGCTTTATTTCTCCTACACCTCTTTTAAATTTTATTAAATGCTAGAAAATGCTGCTTTTTAATTTGATAGCTCCAGGAGAGTGACCCCCAGTTTAGTGTATGTGGTGTTTTCGTGTGCACTCGTGTGGGTGTGGGGAGTGTCCCACTCGTGTGTGTGGGGCGTGTGTTTTTGTGTGACCCAACAATTATATTTGACCAAAACTCATTACAATGGGGCCCGGGTGGGAAAGTGTGAACTGTCATTACTGTGTAATTTGTTATGATTGAAAACCATTTTTAAAAAAAAGTAAGAAAATTTAAAACTTACATGATTCTTTTATTTTGTAACTTGTTCAGCAAATTCAAAATTTGTGGTCCAGTCCTGGCCCCATTATGTCCCTCTGTAAATTTTTTGACTACCACCCACAGGATGAGTATGTTGTGATACCACCCCCGGAAATGAGTATGTTGTGATACCACCCCCCAGGTTTGGGTATGTTTTTGGACAAAAACCCACATGTGGATATGGGGGGGATACCACCCACGGAGGGTGGGGGGTTTGACTCCCAACCCCGGATGGGTATGTTGGACTCCCACCCACAGGATGGGTCTGTAGGGGTAGCCCAAAGGATGGTTTTGTGGTGACTACCCCCCACAGGAGGGGGTATGAGATGCAAAATTTAAAGATATTAAACAAACTTTTTCTCAAATGTAGGATCAAAAGGCAAAAAAATCCAAAAAAAAAAAATACTCAGCAAAATTTAAATTCATGGTAATACCCAAATACTCTATATTAGCACCAACAAATTTTCTCCTGAAGTCTCACTATCTTTAAAATTTCATTAAGAAAAAAAAGCAGGAGATTAAAAAACTTCCCGGGCATTCTTTAAAATTCAAATTCAAATTAAAAGTTTTTCACTATAAAGATTTTAAAATGTTAAATTTACAAAATTTGGGTTTGGGTTGTGTGGTTTAATGTATTTTAAATAATGATTCAGGTGTACCACTAAAAACCCCTAGCATGGCTAGGCTTTTTCGGACGGACTTTTTTTAAATTCTTAATTTTAAAATATTAAAAATTTATGAGGTAATTTGGTATTAGGGCCCGGACTAAATATTTGGTTTGTGAGTTTGGGAAATGTGAATGTTTTTTGTTTTGGCAGGGGGCATATTTTCCCAGTATTGGGTATCATGGATTTATTATTTTAAGATTGGATTAATATTTCGTTTATGGTCAAATGGGGTGAGTGAAAGTGGGGAACCACCAGGTGGTATTTTTTTGTAGTTAGTTGTTGGGGGGGGTTCAGGGAGAAAAGATGTTTTCTAATGGTGTTTTGAAGGTGATGAATGGTCGGGAGTTCTGGAAGTTTCGGGTTGGGGTTTTCCCAGATTTTAGGGCCTTTGACATACATTAAATTTTTGAAAAGGGTTTTTGTCGGACACGGGGAGGGTCTTTAAAAGAGGGTTTGTGTTGGTGTTATGCCTGTGGGTTCTGTCAAACTATAAAAAAGATTTTAGGGCAAGGATGATATTGGAGTTTAAGGTCCTGTAGAATTTTAGAATTTCCCCAGTAGTAAATGTGGATTTTATGAACAGGGAAATAAATTTTGGTTTATGAAAAATTTGGGGGGGGGTGTTGCCGGGATGGGATTTAGTTTTTTATTTTTTATGCAGTTTTTGGTTTGGGGTTTTATTTGGTTTTGGTGTGTTGCTGCAGTTGTCCCAAGCCCAAATGCATAGGTGAGGTTGGGTAAAAAAAAGTGAGTGGTATAGTGTGAGAAAGGGCCTTTTTTCGGCACATAGTATCGTATCTTGGGGGAGGAATCCCAAAGTTTTGGATTTCTTTTTTTGGGTTTTGGGGTTGGATTGGGTGTGAAATTTAGGTTTTTTGTCAAGGTTTTGGTAGGAAATTGCCCTTTATTATGTCTGGTAAATTGAATGTTTTTCGATCTTAAGTTAATTTGTGCAAACTCCTGCCCTTTCTACCAAAATAATAAAACTTTTAGTTGTTTAAAGGTAGTGCTGGCTTGTGATGTGTGTAAAAAAAAGGCAGTTATTTCCCAAAAGGTTTTGATTGGGGGTCAGATTTTTGGGGTTAAAATCAGGGGGCAAATAAAAAAAAAAAAAAAAAAAAAAAAAAAAAAAAAAAAAAAAAAAAAAAAAAAAATAAAAAAAAAAAAAAAATAAAAATAAAAAAAAAAAAAAAAAAAATTTAAAAAAAAAAAAAAAAAAGAAAAAAAAAAAAAAAAAAAAAAAAAAAAAAAAAAAAAAAAAAAAAATAAAAAAAAAAATTAAAAAAAAAAAAAAAAAAAAAAAAAAAAAAAAAAAACCCCTTTTTTTGGTTTTTTAAATTTGCAACTTTTTGGGGTTTAATATAATGGAATTGGTTTTAAAATTTGAATTATTTTTTTTGGGGGGGTTTACAATGGTTTTTTTTAAAAAACTTTTAAAAAAATTATGGAAAAAACGGGGGGGGCCAAAACAAGAAAAAAAAATTTTTTTTCCCCCCAAATGGGAATTGCACTAGGTCTTTTTTTTATAAGTTTGTTTAACAAAAAAAAAAATTTAAGGTAGGAAATTTTAAAAAATATCTTTTTAAATTGACAGGATAAAAAACACAAGTTAAGGTAGCAAAAGAAAAATAATAAAAAAAAATTATAAAAATAAAAATTTGGGAATGGGCTTGGGTTTTAAAAATTTCTAGTAAGTTTGGTTTGACAGGATAATATTTAAAAATTGTAGTTGAAAATACTTTGGGTTTTAAAAAGGGATAGAATAAAAATGGTTAATAAAAGAAGTTTAAAAATTTAAATTTTATCAATATAGTTTAAAGCAAAATTGGGCTTTTTTAGGGATTTTTTTGGGAAAAGGGAAATTGGGGGAATTGAGTATTTCTTAAAAGGGGTTTGGAAAATTTCAGTCGTATGCTGTCACCCATTTTTTTAACAGGTTTTTTAGCAAATCTGTTGAGTCATCAACCTTTATACCCTAGTTTAAGGGCAGCCAAAAGTTACCTGATCCTCCAAGGGTGATCCAATGATCCCCCAATGGGGTGATCCAAATGTCCTCAAAGGGGGGGATCCCAAATGATCCTCAAAGGGATGATCCAATTTTTCAAAGGAGGGGATCCAACTAATCCAAAGGAGGGGGATCCAAATAATCCTCAAAAGGGGGTGATTCCAATTTTATCTGAACAACTATAGACCCCAAAAAAAACTTGCCCTTTCTAAATTATTGAAAAAAAAATTTCACGAAAGACTTTACCCTTCCTTATATCCCAAAAACTTACCTTTTTAAACCCCTTTCCGTTTTTGGGGTTTTTTCCCCCCCCCCCCAAAAAAAAAAAGGTAATGCTATTATAAAAAGTTGAAAAATAATAATTTTAAAAAACCCCAATAAAAATAAAAAATCCCCCTGGGGTCTTCATTGAAACCCATGGAAAGGGATTTGACACAGTGAAACCCCAGTCTTGCACCCAAAACAACAGAAGACATTCCTTGATTTCCTAAATTTTTATGTTTTAAACAGCACCGTATGTGCCGGCCCAAATTTGGGGTAATTCCTATCCAGCCTTTTAAACTTCGGAGTGCCCCCGGGTTTGTGTCCCAAGCCTCCCTTTCCTCAAAACATTAATGATTTCTTTAATGATCTTAAATCCCTTAAAACCAGTTCTATTTTTGCCCGACGACACTTCTGTGGTTTTGAAAAACCCCCCCATACTTAGACCATGTAAACAATGAGCTACTTAAAAAAATGGCCCAAAAAACTCACTCTCAATATGATAAAATTTTTTCATGTGTTTTGGAAACGAGCTTTAAATATCCATTTTAAAATATCGATAAATGGTTTCCCCAATTTTTAAGACACACTGGCCGGGGAAATTTCTGGTCTTTACCTTAAAAAATAAACTTAAAATTTTATTCCCAATTCCCGTAAATGGGCAAGAAAATTTTCCAAAACGGTAGGCATTTCCCTTTAAAAAAAAATGGTTTCTAGGGACCCAAACACACTTTCCTTCCCTTTTTCCATCTTTTTTTAGAGACCGTTATTTACACGGTTTGTTACATTCCTGTAAAAACCGTGTTAGGTAAACTTGTTTTGGTAAACTGAAGGGAAATTTTGGGAAAAATAGGATTATATTCCTTGAGGCCCCCAAAAAAGGGCCAAAAAACATTTTTTTCGACCTTCCGATCTTACAAAAATAAAAATGCAAAATTTTAAATTTTAGTTATTGTCTTTGTAATTGGTTTTTAATTTCTTAAGATTAAAAGTAACAGAATTAAAAGTGTTTCTTACCCTTAAATTGGGGTTTCTGGTGTTCGTGGTTTTATTGTGGGGAGGGGGGGTTATGTTGTGGTCCTACTTTGGGCTGAGGTGGATGGTAGAGGGTTTTTGGGATGAAGTTGTGGTGGGGTTGGGAGGTTTTGCATAAAAAATTTTGTAATGGGGTTTCTGTTTATTTTTTCCCCGAATTTCATTTTACCCAATGAAAAAAAGTCATCAGCCCCTTTGAGGGGTCCTCTTCAGTGAAAAAAAACTTTAACTTTTTGTGAGTCAGTCAGTAAATGCCCAAATTTAGTTAAAAACAGTCAAAAATTTGTTTTAGTCAAGGTAAGTTTATTCAAATTAAAACAGTCAGTTAAACAGTAAGTAAGTCAGAAAGTAAGACGTCAGTTAAATAAGTTAAATCAGTCAGTCAAAATCAGTCAGTTCCCGTCCGGGCCCGTCAGTCAAATCAGTCAGTCAAGTTTAGTAAAATTTTTTAGTCGGCCCGTCAGGGCAGCAGTCAAAGGGCAGGCAGTTTGCCGTCAGTCAAGTCAGTTTAGTCAGTCAGTCCGTCAGGGCAGTCGTCGTCAGGGAGTGGGCAGTAAGTTTAGTCAGTTTCCCGTCAAATTAGTTTGTAAATCAGTCAAATTTAGTCAGTTTAAATCAGTAAATAAATCAGTTAGTCGGGCAGTCAAATCAGTCGTCAAGTCAGTAGTCAGTCAGGCAGTCGTCAGGGCAGTCAGGGCGTCAGTCAAGTCGTCAGTATTTTTTCACACACAAATTATTTTATTTCCTCTTCTTTTTAAATTTTCCAAGAGTGTGCTTATCACAGTCACAGTCTCTCTTTGTCTAAAATCTCTATTTTTTTTGTTTAAATTTAGTTTTTGAAGGTAGTGTCCCTTAGGGGTTTAAAAAAATTTTTTAGGGGAAAACCCCTTGAATTTTAAAGGGGTTTTTTTAGGTTTCAAGCGGGGGGGGGTTCTAATTTCTATCTGAAAACTTGCAAATAATTTAAATATTTATGCATGTGGTGTCTAGATGACCCCGGGGCCCGGGAAATTTGGGGTGGCCTGGGTAGAGTTGGGGGGGTTTGGGTAGCATATTCTCCACCCCCAATTAAACGTCTTTTTCGTGATTTTAGTTGGAATTTCTTGTAAGATCGTTTTCATATGGAAATGTGTCCTAAAGGCCATTTGTGGGGCCCGAGATGACTAATCTCAGGGTTTTCTGGTATCAGTACTTGCCCGGGTGAGCAGCTAAAAAGGAGGGAGTCCATACCAAAAAAATTCCCCTTACCATTCATTCCCATCTAACCGCTCACACATGCCCGCTGCATGGGCCAGGCCCCCTTCCCCACAAAACCTCATTTACCCCCCCCCCCCATTTTTTAAAAAAAAAAAAAAAAAAAAAAAGGTGGAGGGGGAAAAAAATATAAAGAGAAAATCTTGAACAGCATAACCCGCAGCAGGGAACCAAAAGGGGTTTGGTGGGGGAAAAAGCTTGAAGGAGTTAGGGTTAAGGGTGCTGTATATGAGCTGCCCGTGCATGGGGAAAGTGAACAAAGAAAAAACCCCTTTCACATTTCCCCTTTCACAACCTCTGGGCCCGCGACAAAGTTTAAAGATGATGATTGACAAAGTGTTTAGTTTGAAGGTTTTGTTTGTCAAGTGAGAAAGGATGATGTCAGACCTTCCCTTAACCCCTAAGAAAAAAGGGATACCTTCAGAGTTCACCCGTAACTTTGGGGGAAGGGGGATGTCAAAAATGGGGTGATCCCGTCTTGGGCCCCTTGTTGTTTATTTATATATTTAAGTCTTGTGAGGGGGAATTTTCTAGTAAATGAGCAAATTCGCCGATGACACAAAAATGGGTTAGGATTTAAATTTATTC